>WSYH01007715.1:0-31998 GCA_036426205.1 Ascaphus truei
GGGTGTGTGTGAAGGGGAGGAGCATGCTTCCCCATTCACACGGTATTGATAGCTGAATGCTATTGTGTTACAGAAAGAAACAGTAACCAACCTACAATGTTACACATGTATGTAAAGAACCGCAAATGGTCTGGAGACATGGAACAGTATCAGGAGGTGTATTGTTGATTCGGCTACAAGGAACACAATGGGAACATATTTATACTGTGAATATATAGAATCACTGCAAATGCATGATAACAGGAGTAACCGTGTGGGTAGCAGGTCTAGTTGATGTTAGGTAGTGTGCTACTCTGTCAGAACTGCCAATAATAGTCAAAAGGGATCCTTCTAGTAGTTATAATGTACTGTATACCTGGATCCCACTAAACTCTTATTCGTATAATCCACAAAGCCATATTTGTACAGTAAATCAAGTTAACCGGCTAAATCATAAACAAAAATGGGGACTTAAAAAATGAAGAAAAGATAAAGCTCTCATTGAGGCAGAGGAGATAGAGTGTTCAATGTATGTATCATTTGCATTCACATTGCAGCATTTACAGTCCCAATTGCCCTTGACCGGTGGGCCCCAGGGGACATGTGCAATGCCCATAAAGCATAGGGTAGTTGCATCTCCTTTGTGTGTATCGTTGACATGTCTCGCGACAGGTGTGTCTTGTAGGTTACGGATTGACCAAGTGCTCAAGTATGCGTACTTTGAAGGCCCCTACTGATTTCACTACGTATTGCATACGCACTTACAAATAATCAGGTACAGTGGCGGCCGAACTGACTCTAATGCGGCCACCACCGCGTTTTAAAATAGCGCGGGCTGCTCCCGCCGAAACCGGGCCGTTTTCGGCCGGTTTTCCCCACGCCTCGGGCGCTTTTAATAGTAAGCGCCATTAGCGCTTATCTATTGAAGCGCCGCCGCTGTGAAACTCCGTTTTTAAACGGAGAAACGGACCCGTGGCTAGCCCGCTGCGACTTCCCGGCCCAGCTCCCGCAAGCTTTAGACTGAGCTTAGCCGGGACAGTATACTACCCCTGTGTCAGACAGTTATGAAGGAATGATCGTAAATGGTCTTAGCCTCCGAGTCCATAAACTCTTTGCCAACCCTATATGAACAAGCCTTACAAACGACCGCAAGTAATAGGTGCCACGGGGTTTTTGGTCCCAGCCACGTTCTAGTTGTTTTAGTCTGTCTAGTGGCTGTGGACCAATCTATCCTTCTGCATCTTGCGCGGCAACACACTCAACAGTAACGATAGATATGGTCTTCCAGCAATAAGTGCCATGTTTTGCCGAGTAGTGACATGTGTAGCCCACTGATTGCTGTAAGTGCCTACAACGCGTACATATACCTGAGTCAGTCTCATTGTTTTAGGATGATCAGTGAGAAGTGATGTCTTGGGTATTAGGGCTCGATGGAAGGCCTGTTTTATGGTTTTCCTTTCTTTCTTTCCTATACACCCATACTCCCCCTTTCGACACGAATCGATCGTCATGTCTTTGAAGAGAATACGTCCTGCGCTCCGGTTGTGGTCTCAGCACCTGTAGGTGTCAGTGCAGTCACTGTGATGGAGAAGGAGGGTGCAATAAAGGACCTCTAGATAGATCACAGCTGGGAGGGAACCTCTTACCTATAGAAGTCTCTCTGATCTGGGTCCTGCTATCCTCTGCTCTCCGGTATCCCGCGGCAGCCTTTTGAGGAGTAGAATGGGAAGAAAGAAGATCCGGTGCCACTGCAAATGACCAAGCATTCAGGCCACTTCCGGGTAAGTTGAAAAAACTTTATTGGCACATACACACACAAGGCTATACCAACGATCTCCCCCTTTTTTTTTTCAACTTACCTGGAAGTGGCCTGGATGCCTTTCACTTGCAGTGGGTGCCGGATCTTCTTTCTTCTCATCATGTCTTTGGCCTGTAACCTAACTCGCTGATCTCTTAGCATTACGTTCTCAAACGTAGAAACTCTCCGTAGCAATGCTATAATCATGTTGATGGATGATGACTATCTGAACTATTGGTAGATGTTGCAAGAAAAAATATTGCGTGACGCACAGCAGATAGAGACAGGTCTTAATGAATGAAAAAAATACTTTCTTTAGCTGCATTAAAAAACAGTGGAGTGTGCAAAGCCGTTTTTTAATGCAGCTTAAAAGTACGTAAAGTATTTTTTCATTCATTAAGACCTGTCTCTCTACTGCGTGCGTCACGCAATATTTTTTCTTTGGATCATCTCTGTATCTTTGGATTTGACTGCACGCCTGAGGAAAACCCGGGGATTCTTCACAATAGTGAGTACCTTTATATATATGGGCCATCCTATGAGGAGGGAAGAATTCAATATACCACCCCTAACCCACAGGGAATTTTGAGCCCGGATATAGTTAAGACTGTGTATTGGATTACTCATTATGATCAGAATCCCCACATGTGTCCACCTCTTTGATCCATTTAGTATGAATTAGACAAAGCACTTGAAGCGCCCACCCCAACACTGTATACACTTCTGTTGGGTAGATGTTGGTTTCGATAAACTCATAGTAGTTAGTTTTTCATCAGTCGCCTATGGATAAGTGATGTCAAGGAAGGTTAATTTTGGACCACATGGACCTCAAACTTATGAGTGTCAGATTGAAAGGTTGGTATAATGTGGTCAATGAAGCTCCTCAGAGTTCCTCAGTGCCTGTCCGATGCATCAGCACGTCATCAATGAATTTGCTCCAAAGAACAATATATCAGTGTTTACTTGACCGTGTAGCTTCCACCGAACACCCACGCTTCCTACCACCACCCAGATTTAGATTTGGCATACGGTGGGGAGCGCACGTGGTGCCCATGGGCCAAATACTAAAAGCCCGTTGGATCTCATGATAAATATCTTGATCGAATAGAAGAATTTTTCATCAGGAAAAACACTTAACAACAGAATAACAAAGTCATTGTGTCATAATGTGTGTGGCCATCTCTTGCCTGGAAAAGTGAGCGAATGAGTGAAGCCGATATGAGCAGAAAAGAGAACTACGTGAGGGTATAGTAGAACGAAAAAAAATGCCTTGATGCCATGTGAAGCTTTACGACTCTCGACCTACCCCTACTAATAGAGTTTTTGGCATCCAGGGTTGTCCCTTTCAAAACGTGATAGGGCTGAACTTGTTGTCCTTAAGATAGGATGGGGGGGTTACGGTGTGCCCACAATGGCGAACGAAAAATGTCCAAATACAATGCGGCCCATGGACATCAGATTGTCCACCCCAAGACGTTGGTCTACCTAGAGGGGAAACATTTGCGTTTATGGACCTTAACGGGAAACTAATAATGATAAAAAGGACAGGTCGGCTATGGTAGGGTTTCTTGATATCAAAAAGAGGGGAAGGAAACCACACAGTGGAAACTGTGTCCTCCTAAAAGATTCACTATACTGCACTCCCTCCACTGACATTTAACTTTCCCCCCTTCTTCAAATTTTCCCATCCGAAACCCCATCTGTTCATAAACCAGTTGGTATAATGCATAACAACAATAACTAAATCACAAAAACAACAAAAACAGTCCTTTGTCAGTAAAGGGCTTAAGAATAATCTTACAAAACTGCATATGCGCTGACAATCTTCGACCTTATAGCCTAGATAGCAACACCAAGACGCTAATAGTCAGGGTTTAAACCCTTCTGGGACGA
The DNA here is from genome assembly GCA_036426205.1 of Ascaphus truei. NCBI lineage: Eukaryota > Metazoa > Chordata > Amphibia > Anura > Ascaphidae > Ascaphus > Ascaphus truei. The sequence continues at coordinate 3,671 of WSYH01007715.1, forward strand.
CCTATGAACCAGGTGGCATGTATATATATATATATATAAATATGACAACAAACTCAGGCAATGATGGTATCATGAAATAACTGTAATCTCGCCTGATTTTAACCAAGAGCACTTAGAGATGTTTAGTTTATAGGTGTAATAACCATACCGTAAGTTAAATGTGCTACTGTATGTGTGATGATGGAGTTCACTTATTCATAGCAATTGGAAAACAAATGTTCATACAGCCCCGGAGACGTTTTGATCAATTAACAGTTTACAACGCTCACTCCAATGAGCATGCCCATGTAGAAAGCAGAAGATTAGCAAACAAAACGAGTGTTTAGTCAACATACCCATTTCAGATCTACATAGATAGAACCAGGAGACTACGCGAACTACATAAAAGCAGCTCCAATAGGAGACTGACAACTTGCGCGTCCACCGCGCTTCCCTCCACAAAGGAGCTTCCTCGGGACATAATTTGTCAAAAACTAAACAGCAAGCTTGACCCTACCTGTCTTTCCACTATCGACTGTCCCTCCCTCCTGCCTTTTTTGCCTCAAACTCCTTCAAACGTCTTGTCTTCTCTCCTGCCTTTGCTCCATTTTCTTCTAACACCATTCTCTTCCTAGACCCTCTACAAATCTGGCTTCCGCTCTGCTCACTCCACGGAAACATCCTCGCTAAAGATACTGACGACCTCCATTTTCTGCCAAAGCACAGAGGTCATTATCCTACAACAGGGAGGTTTAAATGCATGGCTACGAAAGTGGTTGTAAGAAGGAGAGTTGGGTTTTTGGAGCACTGGGACCTTTTCTGAGAGGTGCCATCTATATTCTAGGGACGATTGCACCTCAATGAGAGGAATCTCTTGTGCTAGGGGGGAAGAAATGCTAAAAAGGTTGGAGGAGATGTTAACTCAGATGGAAGGGGGAGGGGGAAAACAGATTGACTAAATGGACATAATGTGGATAACGAAGGAGGTAATGAGGTAGATGGGGGCAGTCAGTTTGACCAGCAGTGAATACCCTAGTACAATAGAGATAATACTAGAAACTTTTAAAGACTACCAGTTGAGTCAGGAAGGAAGAGCAGATAAGATTAATAGTACAGAGCTGAAAAAAAACTTAAAAGCATGTCTTTGCTATCGCAAGAAGCCTGACAGTATAAAATGGGGTGAGCTTGAATGATAGCTAACAAGGGACAGTATGATTCAAGGCATTCACTGAAACATGGTGGATAACTCATGATGGACATTAATTTAAGGGGTTAATTCTTTTTCGGAAGGATCGAACAAATAGAAAGGGTGAGGTGGAGTATGTCCTATATGTTAACCAGATCCTAAAATCTATTATAAGGATGATTGTTATGATAGGAATGATGAAATGTAGAGACCTTGTGAATAAGAAATTAGCAGTGGAGGTAACAAGTATAAAGAAATGTTGTGGGAATTGCTATAACACAATATGTCTGTGAGATTGAGGAAGCTAAAAACATTTGCCAAATGGAGAAGTCATCAAAACTGGGTCATGTTTGCATAATGGGGGTTTTTAAATTATCCAGACATAACTGGGGCAATGAGATTAGCGGTTACAAACAAAGGACACAGGTTTTGGGGTGCTTAAAGATAATTATCTGACCCAATATTGGGAACAACCAGGGAGAGGGGCAGTTTTCATCTTTGTTCATTTCAAACAATGTAGAGTAAAACCAAATTTCAAGTCCTGAAACATTTGGGTAACAGTGATCAATAACATGGTCTCCTTTGAAATAAATGAGCAAAAAACAGATTACTACTTGGGTTCAACAAAGACTGTTAAACTTTGAAAAGGGAGATTTTAATAAACTGAGGTCTATCCTAGTATAATACAATGGATGAGTTTTTGCACAAAAATGTAAAGATAAATGGGGCAGTCTTAAAATATGTTACGAAAGCCCTTCAGTGTAATCCCTTGTAATAAGTATAAAAGAAATAACTCAAAACCAAGTGGCTAATAAACATGTAGGGAGGGAAATGGCCAAGAAGAGGAAGGCGTTTGATCTTTTAGTCAGAAAGGGACAAAAGAACTCGTATCAGTAATTATAGGAGTACAAAACTTGCAAAAGGGCATCACGATAGCAAAAATTGATGAAAAAGGGATTGCCACAGAAAATCAGGTCAACCCTAAAAAGTTTCTTTTAAGTAACCTTAATAACCAAAAAATGAGAAAGAAAATATAGGACCCTTTCAGTGTGAATGTGTAGGCAGATTATTGGAGATCAGGAAAAAGCATAGGGTATTGTACACATTATTTGCCTCTGTGTTTACAGGGAAGAATCACAGTCAAAACTAAGCGCCACAGCGAGGAGCCACAACACTCCCCATATTAATGAATAATTGGTTAAACTGAGGAAGAAGTTCATAACACTTGAAAAAATTAAGTAATAAGGACCTGGGCCCACGATGCATACATCCAGAGTTCTCAAGGAGATTAAGCTCAGTAATAGCAAAAACCATTTATATTTAATATTCAAGGACTTCCATTTCCACAGGGCCAGTACCACACATAGTTGGCATAAAGCAGATGTGGTGCTATATTTAGAAAATAGAGCTAGATCACACACCGTGATTCACAGAGGACCTGTAAGCCTGACTTCATAGTCAGGGAAACATACTTGAATGGTTTTCTTAATACGGGATAATATTCGAGAATACCTAATGGAAACAAAATTATTAGTAATAGTCGCATGGAATTTATGAAGGATAGATCTCGCCACAACTACCATTATTTGTTTCTTTGAGGAGGTAAGTAGGAATTAACGCAGGGTATGCAGTTCATGTGTCTAGCTACTTAGATTTTGCAAGGCTTGATAACGGTTTTCACACACAAGGGTAGGTGGTACACAAATAAAAAAATTGGACTCATTAAATATAAATGCACCTGATTGAAAACTGTTAAAGGACAGGCACAGATGGGTTGTTCATAATGGACCTTTTTCAGGTTGGGCTAAAGGTCGTTGATGGAGTACCTCAAGGATCGGACTGGGACCCCCGCTTTTTAACTTGTTTATTAATGACCTTGAGTTGGTGATCGAGAGCAACGTCTCCTCTATTGCTGGATGTATACAAATTGTGTAGAGTTAGTGATCGAGACGGATGTTTTCTCTTCAGAATGGACTTGGAGAGACTGGAACGTGCAGGTAAATGGCAATGTATGTTTTAATACAGATAATGTACGGTTTATGCATTTGGGATGCAAGAATAAAAAGAAGGCGCACTTACATTAAATGGAGATAATTGGGGGAATCCTTGATGGGAGAGATTTAGGAGTGCTTGTAACGCAGCTTATCATAGTGCCCATGTTGCAGTAGCTGCAAAGGCAAACAAGATCTTATCTTGCATCAAACGGGCAATGGATGGAAGGGAAGTAAACATAAATTATACCCCTTTACAAAAGGCATTAGTAAGAACCAACCTTGAATATGGAGTACATTTTGTGGGGCACCAATCCTAAAAAGACATTATGGAACTAGAGAGAGTGCAGAGAAGAGCCAGGCCAAAGTTAATAACGGGGAGGACATTCTAACTATGAGGAGGCTAGCTTAAATTAGATTTATTTACAATTGAGAAAGAGGCGTCTAAGAGGGATATGACTAACTATCTACATATCTTCAGGGAACTATACAGGAGCTTCCAAAAGACTATTCATCCCAACGGGCAGTACCAAGGACTGCGGGCCATCCCTTAAGGTTGGAGGAAAGGAAATTCCACCACAACAAAGAAGGGTTTCTTTCAGCAGTAAGGGCGTTAAAATGTTGGAATTCATTACCCATGGAGACTGTGATGGCAGATACAATAGATTTGGTTCAAAAAAAGGTTGGACATCTTTTTAGAAAGGAAAGGTATCAGGATATACCAAATAGTATACATGGGAAGGGAATGTTGAGCCAGGATTAATCGATTGCCATTCTTGGAGTCAGGAGGAATTAATTTTTTCCCCTTAATGGGGTTTTTTTGTTCCTTCCTCGGCATCAATAAGTAGTAAGATATATCAATAAAGTAATCTTTGTCTAAATTTAGGCATAGGTTGAACTTGATGGACGTACGCTTTTTTTCAACCTCATCTACTATGTAACTATGTAATATGTAACCTCGCCATCATATTACTTACCGACCTCTCTGCAGCATTTGACCCGTGGACCACCCCCTTTTCCTTTCTCCTTCCATTCCCATCCTCTTGTATTCGGATCAACTCCTTCCTGGATCTTATCCTACCTCTCCCCGTAACTTTCCAGTGTTCTTCTTCTAACACCCCTCCTCCCCTCCTCTATTGATCTCTCGTGGGGGTACCCCAGGCTCTGTCCTGGACCTCTCCTCTTTTCTCTGTACAAACACTCTCTCTAGTTTTAATTGCATGGATCAATTGCATTCTCGTTCACAGGTATGTTCCTGATGTTCAAGACCTGTGTAAAAGATTGAGTCTGGCCTCTAACATTGATAGAAGTATTCCTGATGTGCAAACCTGTGTTAAAGATTGAGTCTGGCCTCTAGCATTGGATAGAAGTATTTCTGATGTGCAAACCTTTAAAAGATTGAGTCTGGCCTCTAGCCATTGATAGAATTATGTTCCTGATGTGGCAGACCTGTGGTAACAAGATTGAGTCTGCCTCTAGCATTGCATAGAAGTATGTTCCTGGAATGTGCAAGACCTGTGTAAAAGATTAGTCTGGCCTCTAGCATATTAGAAAGTATGTTCCTGATGTGCAAGGACCTGTGTAAGAAATGAAGTCTGGGCCTCTAGCATTAATAGAACGTTATAATGGAACTGAATTGCCATGATATAGTGCAGCCATTTTAAAAGTGAGCTTTTTAAGTGAGAAGTATAGTTAATCATAAGTGTAGCTTTTTAAGTAGGAGAATTTATATTAGAACTATAAGTGAGCTTTTTAAGTGAGAAGTTTTTATAAGTTAGACTATAAGTGAGATGTTTAAGTGAGAAGTTATAGTTAGACTATAGTTTGACGAGAATTGGACTGCTATTAAACTGCTCTTTCTGCAAACTCTGTTACGCACGACCATCAGTAAGCCTCAGATCAGCCATAGATCCCAGCTGCTAACCTGCTCAATTATCAAAACAACCACCAAAAAAAAACAAACCCACCTTTACCACCTTATTTTCACTGCAGCCCCCATCCCAAAACTGAGTGCACACATCACGAAACCTTCAACTGCCTCTACATTGCAATGCCCAAACATTTGACAAGGAACAGCCCACCCTGCTTTATCCCTGCACACACTCACTTTGTTCCCCGGCAGCTCCTTCAAGCACATAAAGCCTACCTCTGGCTATAATGAACCTGCTATTTATGTTTAACTTTTTTCTTTCTCCTGGGCCTCATGGAGATGTTACTTACTACTAAAAAAACAAAATCCTCTATACACAAAACTCCTCTCCTGGCCCACACCCAACTCACCATATACACCCTGGACTACTCAAAAGCTGCCAATCTACTGCATGTTGGTGGAGAACTCTCAAGAGGCAGCACACCAATCCACTGCTCCACTCTAATACAGGGCTTCAACAACACGCGGCCCCGCGGGCCGCATGCGGCCCGCGCTGGCCTCTCTGTGGGCCATATTCAAGCTGGGGCAAAAGGGCCCTCACGGACCCCGTCAAATGCCTCGGTGGGGCAGGGCATCCCGGTAAGGGCGCTATCAATATTAGAGTAAATCTTCCTTAGTTGAATAAGTAAAGCGGCTCTCCAGAGGTCTATTTCAAAAAAGTATCTTTGGAGACCGCGTGTTGTCTAACTGAAGGAGATTTGTACCATAGTCTTTTATATGCCTACATATTAACATAACCAGTATGGATCGGATGGAAGCGTTCAAGTGCAGTGATGATGTGTCAGCGATTTCAAGCGATCTTTCATAACTAAAATGTCCGGGTATCGAATGGAAAAGCACATTATATAACGCGCGGTCGGGATAGGAGGGGTTCCGGCAGCCGGTAGGAATCTTCCGGCCCGGGTGGTCCCACATGCCAGCTCCACCTAGTGGCAGAGGGAAGGAAACCGAACGTCCAATATAATGCTGCGGCCAGGCAGGGACGCGGTGCGCGCTGGCGCTCATGTGCGGTGACCGACATGCTCCATGCTCGGCTGGGACGATTGTAGGCAGGCAGGGTCGTGCGGGGCCCCTCGGCATTACGTCACAGATCGGTTCTCCCCATGAGCGCCAGCGAAGGCCAAATTCAATTGGGCTTGCTTCGGCAAGCAGCTAAGCGCCGAGCATGCGCAGCAATGTGCTCAATGCACCCGGGCCAACGCCTAATATGAACAGGCTGGACCGAGTGCACCCTCCAGATGGACCTCCAGTACCCAGCCGCCTTGGATCCGTCCCAGGGTTCCTACCGTGGGACATCAACTTTAATTCCTTAGAGAAGTCAAATAAGGTTGGGAGGTTTGATCTTTCGGGGAACCGTTCCTGAGAACACGATTTCGAGGCAGGTCTTCCGCACTTTCCATCTACAAAAACACAAGCCTCTTCTGGCTTAGGGCTGTTTCCGCAAAAGAACCGGAGAGGATTGTTAAAACACAGGACAGCCCCTCACCCATCTCCCTTCCAGAGGGGCCGCACGGAAGACCCTCCACCCATATATCTCCAGAGGGGCTGCCAGACGCCCTTCACACATATCCCTGCCAGAGGGGCCTGCACAGGACAGCCCTACACCCATCTCTCTGCAGAGGGGCCTGCACAGGACAGCCCCTAACCCCACTCCCTTCAAGAGGGGCAGGACCGGACAGCCCCTCCCCCCTCTTCTGCCGAGGGGGCTGCACAGGACAGCCCCTCACACCATCTCCCTTACAGAGGGGTTGGACAGGAACAGCCCCTCAACCCCATCTCCCTGCAGAGGGCTGGACAGGACAGCCCTCACCCATTTCCCTGCCAGAGGGGCTGCACAGAACACCGCAATGCTTTGCTTGACACTTGCGAACAGACTCCACAAAACTCTCAAGTAATTACAAAACCGGCTCCAGCTCATAATTATAATCTTTGCTGCCGCTTGTCAAACATAGTAGCAGTTAATATTAGCGCATGGAAGACCGTTTCTAATGGCCGCGCAGACGAGCTTCTAACGGCCGCCGCGCATCCTGAAAAAGAAACGCCAGTGTACGCATGCTAGACAGACGTAGTACCCCGAGGTGCTTTGGCAGGCACCGCATGCGGTGAACATCGCGGGGGGGGGGAATCGAAGTACATAATTTTTATTCAGCCTCGGACAAGCAGCGCACACTGCAGTACACGCATTGAGAGAAACAGATCACCAAGCCGTCACAAATGCGGAAGACGGTATATTATGCGCGCATGCGCAGTCCCCAGGCACGTCACATTAAATTTCCTCAGGGATGCGCCCACTGCCATTACCAAAAGCGGACATGCGCCATACCAAACACCCCATGGTGAGGAGGTTACTTCACCCAAGCACAGCTGCGACACACCCTTCCCAGTCACGGGATCCCCCACAGCCCCAGCAATCAGTCTCAGCACGCAGGAGCACGATAGGGGGCACTTTCCTCCAAGTGCAATTCCACACATACCTTCATCTAACAGCTCTCAAAACACCATACCTTCCTGAAACACTCTCGCAAACACCACCTCCGGTAAAACTCTCTACAAACACTCCTTCCATAACCTCTCTCAAACACCACCTTCCTTAACACTATCCAACAAAAACCGCCTGTACACTCTCTCAACACACACCTTCCTAGAACCACTCTCTCCAACACACACATTCCATGTAAAAAACATCTCTTAACACACCATCCTGGGCACCACTCACCTTCTCTGTAACAATCTCCAAACACCACACCATCCTGTAACCACTCTCCAACACATACAGTCCTGCTAACACTCTCTCCAACACACACCTTCCTGTATCACTCTCCGCACACACCTTCCGTAACCTCGCTCCAAAACACAACCTTCATATACACTCGCGCCAAAAACCATACTTCTGGAACACTCCAACAAATACCTTCCTAACACGCTCTCAACAACAACCCATTACCTTACTGATGTAACAATATCTCCAACATACCTTCCTGTAACACTCTCTCCAACACTCACCTTCCTTTAACACGCTCTCCAACACACACCATCCTGTAACACTATCCCACAATCAAGTCCTGTAACACTCTTCCAACCACACATTCCTGTAACACGCTCTCCAACCCACAACACCTGTAACCACGATCAACACATAAAGTCCGAAACACTCTCTCCAACACCAACTTCCTGTAACACTCTCTCAACACAACCATCCTGGACAAATCCAACACATAAAGCCGTTAACACTCTCTCCAACACACACCGGCCTGTAACCTCTCTCCAACACACCACCTTCTGTAACACTCTCTCCAACACAGGTGTGTGTCCAGTGGGGTCCGTGGCGGAGAAATGCAACGCAACAATGGGGCTGCAACCAGTTCAGGAATGATTAAAAAAAACGATTTATGCGTGGTAATAAGGAGTACAAAAACATCTGACGCGTTAGGAACTCAGTCCCTTCAAAGAGTAGATGCGCGTCTGCTTGTTCCCCGTTATAAACTCCTGGCTCCCGCCCCAACGGGACGTCATGGACTCCAAAATTCGCACGAGTTGTGACCAGACTACCCATTGGTGAATTAGACAACCAATAGCGCAAATAGTGAAGAATAGCCTCCCTGGGTGGGCCTGGAGCGTGTGTATAATTGGGAATAGCAATATCTACAAAACCAAACGTGGAATATACCCATACATGCTACTTAGACTTTACTATAAAAGCTCGATCATCGAGCATTAAAAAACAACAATGAGGTGGAGGAAACGGTCTACTGTCTAGCATATTACATATGCTAGATACAGCAAGTGATATATATCAGATAAGCACGTCTTATCAATAAATTGAACAAGTAATTTACTACCCAAATGTACGTTTATCACATAGCATACATCCATTTTATGTGCATATGATAGCCACATGAGTACATAGGGGTATTAATCATAAATTTTATGATTCAAATACCCCGATGTACTCAGTGTGCGATCAGATTACATAAAAGGATTATGCTATGTTGATAAGATGACATTGTTGTATTATCGGTTCATATGTAGGATAAACGCTTATATTGCTAGTGGCCGAGCAATTTGACATATCCTGTAACACTCTCCAACACATACCGTCCGTAACCTCTCAAACACATACCGTCCGTAACCTCTCTCCAACACACTCCTGTAAAACCTCTTCCAACACACTGTCTGTAACACTCTCTCCAGCACACACCTTCCTTTAACACGCTCTCCAACACATACCTTCCTGTAACACTCTCTCCAAAACTACTGGTGGGCCTCATGCAGTGAGCGTAAGCGTTTGATAGGGAAATATGGCCATGTTATAGCCAAAATTGGGTTGAGATTCAGTAAGCGCCGATAAGGGCTTTCATATCGCCAGGTTTCGGAGCGATAATTTGGGTATGGCCAGTCGTGCGCCGATAAGCCTGTTTTCGACACTGATCGCCACTTTTTAAATCGCGGATTCAACAAAAAAAACAGCTTATAGGGCGCTGATGGAACTACGAATGAGAGGTGTTATGGCCGATTTCTCCCGCAACTAAGTTGGCATTTGAGGGGCGAACGATCGCTAAGGCTGCCGGAACGGCACTTAGAAAAAAAATCTTCTGTACATCAATGGAAGTTCAAGGGAGCGGGGACGGTAAACAGTATCGTACGTTTACGTTCATTGCTCACAATACAAAACGTCATTTGCATTACAGTGTGGGGGCATTCCTGCATTGTGTACAGCTGATGGTTTATTGCATAACATTCGACTGTACATGTTTTCAGCATTGCGGGTCACTTACTCATATTGTGCTGATGTGGCAGGGAAAAATACTACTATACTCAACTTTAAAGGAGGGGAACCTCACATCAGATCACAAATTTACTCAACTCGCGACAATTATTACATGTGTACACGTTCACAAATGCACACATACCACGTATATTCATATCCTTGTACATACACAATGCTTGTAATGTGACACGCATCTTTAACGTTCATGTCATCTGTTTCTTTCAGTTTTACCTAGACTTTTGGGTTCCTCCCTATTTCATGACGTCACTTATGGACGCTCCAATCACTGCATGTACATGTAACGTTGCATACAGCACTTAACCTAATATACACACATGTAAGTAATCAGTCATTGGGAACTTGTAAAATCATTCTATAGCAACGATCCTCCTACACAATGCATGCTATGCACCACGACGATTATTGTTGACCACATGTCACAATAACATGGTAATTACACAGTGGACACAAAAACTTTTCCCAGGCAATTCAGCTTTTGTCTATTAAATGAATGATCTTGCGTTCACAAGTGTTACATGCATTGCAATGCAACTATTATTTGGCAAGCAAACTTTGTACAAAGATTAAGTCACATCATTGCCCAAATATCCTCATTCCCTGCCAGAATCCAGAATACACACAAAAAATAATTAGAAACAACAAAGTCACACAGTTGCCACAGAAGTACTTTATTATTTAGGTAACAACTGCAATTAACTATGAACGTGACATCATCACATACTAGTAAAGGACGCAATACCTGATCATTCACAGCTACTCTTTCAAAAAATGTTGCGAATGTTTAGGAGACGCAGGAACATTCTTTTCTATGGACATGCTTGGGATCAAGAGAGAATGATATAGGCGCAAGGTGAGGACACACCGGAGGGGGACAGTGACAGTGAGCGGGAATACGACAGGGGACAGGGAGAGGACAGGCGCGAGGGAACAGTAGAGGGACAGGAGATCAGAGGAGAAGACAGAGGAGCAACTGGCCTACCGTACGCCGTTGTACAGGGAGAGAACCCTGTTAGATGGGAGAGTGAGGAGGAGATGTAAGTCGCTATAGTTTGGTTCAGCAGCAATCTTAGCTCTTTATGAGGAGATAAGGGGGGAAGGGGATTTAGATTTTTTACAGCCAGAGGTCGGGCAGTCCCTGGGCTTGTTAAAATGATGTGCTCATACATTATCTTGCTTCCGCGTAATACCAGACAAACTGTGGGCATAGTGGGCGGGGGGGTTCTCAGCAATCTAATTATCGCGGCTTGACCAGTTTTCGATGCCTCAATAGAACGATCTAGGAATTATATATTTTCCTACAGAGGCAACAGAGTGGATGGAAGTCGGACGGGCTTTTATATATAAGCAGGAGATACATCTTGCTGGGTGCAACGAGCACACATGTTGCTTGATTGCAACCTCGTCAAGAGTGAGCATGTGGTACCGCAATCGGAAGCACTACCATACTCAATGTACAGGTGGTTGTGATTGCACGATGAGGATAGGAAATGAATGTGGTACCCAAGTTCCCTGGTTCCAGTCACGGATTCTCTATCGGGAACTTCAGTCTTCAATGCGGTTCGACAGGGGACATTTGAAACTTGGTTGCTGCTGGGGGCGTACAATTTACAGGTGAACCACAAAACACATGTTGAGTTAGGAAGTTGCATTGTACATTTGATACTAAGGTCAGCTTATGTGTGCTCCATCATTATAGGTGACTCGGATACGGAGTAGGCCTGGCGCTTGACTTCCGGTGCTAACCCTCAAACTGACGCAGAGGAGAGGGACAGGAAGCCTTATATCACAAGATCTGTTATAGAGAGGAATTTGGCCTACTCAAGACCAGTTTAGAGGTCTGGACAGAACTGGTGGAGGACTCTTTATACAAGCCTCAAAAGTTTGTTGGATATTATCCTTGGCCTGTGCATTTGCACAATGTTGCATCGGCACAATGACAGTCGGACCTGCTGAGGGATTTGGTAGACGAGCATCCCACCATATGTAGCTGTGAAAATTGAACAAACAGCCAGTGGTGCCAGACACGTACAGAATTCGTCAATTCTTTTTTTCTTTGTAATACAAACTCATTATGTCCTATATACTTTATTAGTTTGTTTTAATATGTGATATTAACAATAATGTTTCTTGAATAAACTCTGTTAGACACCAGATGAAATGGGTTGCACACCTTTCTTTTCTCTGCTGTGTGCACAAAGGGATGTGGCACGGTTAGTTTAGTGTTGCACAGGTTATATAAATCCCTCTCAAGTGACTTGGGTGGTGTAGAATACAATTGGGTAACAAAGCAAGAATATTTTAGCATTGGGTTATTCCTTTGCTAAGACAAAACACATATTATGCCCATAATCCTCATGCTTCTAGTATGCTTACATACAATGTTTGGTGCAGTGTAACATGTACATCCAGAGTATGTGTACACCAGGCTTGATTTAATTTGATGTCATTTAAATATACATGGTGTTGAAATTAACACCAAAATACACACTTTGATGTGTTTTTCTTGTTGTTTTAAACGGTACTGAAGATGGCATGTCAATGTTTGCAATTTATATTGTTCATTTGCATTATAGGTATATTTGCAGATGACTGATAATGGTAGTATATTTGCTGACATCTCTCATAAGGATGTGGCTACACTCAATCTTCGATAATTATTGGAACTAAAAAATCCCAACATATTGGTTTTTAAACACAAATGTTACATATATGTACTTTAGTATCAATGTAATGCATTTAGCTACTCTTGAGCTTTCATCTGATTGTATACAATGATTATCAAATTTCATCACATTTGATGTATGTTTCCTTACATTTCTACAGTAATGAATATAGAGGTGGTTGAGAAAAGGGAGCAAGTACTTATTTGTAATTACGGGGAGACAATCAGCATAGCATAGACACACTTTTTAAGACAACTGTTTGGGTCTCTACAATGGTGTAGGATCCATGTATAACACCGACAAATGATAACACAGGCTTTATTATGGTAGCTTATATCATCATATTGACTATACTAGTATGCTAACGATTAATAACCACAGTAAACTATAGTTTCAGTAGGTTAATGAAATATACACAGAAAAGTACTCATAACATGAGTGGTGATGTCAATTCAGAACATCATGCATGGAGGGGACCATTAACATCTGGCCGTAAACTTATTGCTACCAGTCCCAAACCATTTTATCTACATACAGTTTAACAGAGATTTAAAAATAAATGGCTTACTGGTTGTAAGTGCCTTACTTGGGAGAGAGAAGGAGGGCTCACTGAGAAAGGACCACACAAAAAGGCAGGGATAGTTCTGAACAAAAAAAAAAACGGCCCCCAGGGGAGTTTGGTTCAATTCCGTGTGGGCTCCTTGTGACCTGGCCAAGTCACTTTATCTCCTGGCCTCATGCGCAAAAAAACATTGACGTACACGGGCCAGGGACTCAGGGTGAAACACATGTGTCTGTAATCGCTGCGTACAACTGCAGCCCTATACATGAACATGCTCATATATTAGTATAGTGTTAAATAGTTTCGGACATCATACGTTTAATACATAATTAGAATAACAATGTGTAGAAAGAGTGGGAATGGTGTTATATATAAAACACACCATGTTCATAAACTGTAGTAGTCATTAAAGAACACTCAATATAAAAATTCATGAGGACTCTTTTGCCAACATCATTCTGTTAATTACGTGCTTAGGAAATATAGGAATACGGGTATCACATTTAATGTTGTTAATAAGCGCTGCAAGCAATTAATAAAATTAGATTACCATATGTAGTATAGTTAGTCGGTGGCTCCTCCTCACATCAGCTCATATAAAGGTTGACCTTTGAAATCATAATTGATCCGATTGGATCTTCCCCGACATCTCTAAGACAGCAAACACATGATGGTCAAAGAGGCACCTTACTAGATAGCATCCGTGACCCGCGGTTACGCAGCTCTATATGATTGTGTAGGATACACACGTCAGTCACTTCTATGTTTAGAAGTAAAATGTTCATCAGTATGTAATGTTTCTTAAATTTGTAGCCGGCATAACTATGGATAAGAAGTGAACGTTGCCGGTTACTGAAAAGCTGGTGACGCCCATCTTTGTGGTGCGCACTCACTTCAAGCTGGCGCAATAAGTAGCGATGCGCAAAACAAAGCGTACGTTGGCGTTCAATACATGTTGAAATACAGTAAAAATTAACCTCTTTATCAACTCAATGAAAGACGGAAATACATTCGTTCTAAACGGTACTATGTATTCTTTTTATTAAACAGACTCGGTTGAACCAGAAAGCACGGCCCGCCGCCGACTACACAATGCGCAAAGCATACGTTTGTGACGTCAGGTTAAGCCGGTGAAAAGCACGCTAACACTCTCCCACTCAATTAACATTCGCTAACGCCAGGGTACGCCTCAAACATGCGCCGCAGCATTCAACACTGCAGTTACCGTTACTATAAACAAACATGACAGGCCAATAGCTTTGAGGCGCGCACGTGCTTGGGGGCGGGACTTTACTTCAGTAATCCTTTTTAAGGACGCCTTGGCCCATGACAAGGGTCCAACGTCATACGTGGGGTGGAACCGGTTTCAATGGTTGTTAGATGTTGCATGATATGATAACAAAAACAGGTAGTGTTAGAGTATAATGGAAAAATTTTGCTAATATGTTTAAAGGGATAGGGAAAGTACGTTATTATTTTCCGGGTTCCGCAGGTTATTTACTCTTTCAGGTTCTACTATTATTGTATTAGGAAACATTGTTTTGTGATCGCTACATGTTTGCAGTATGCATGTTACGCTGGTATCCACGCATGGAAAGGGAAATGGTGGGTTACAAAAAAAAAAAAAATTTAAACGCAGAGTAACGCATAACGATTGGTTATATTTACCATTCTTCTAGAATAACTATCGCCTTGCTGAAAACTGTTCGCTCCGAAAATGCAAGGCATTTCATCCACGCTTAACCCCAAAAAAAACGCTGAACCGTAGGGAAATAATCTCCTCCAGGATGCCGCTCATAGGAATCGCCACTGCTTCTTAAATAATGGTAGGGAGGTAGGTTCAGTTCTTCGGGTTCCCATTTCCAATGCATTTCAGCGAAGGCTGGACATAATCATAGTACTTTTGTCTTGTACAATGGGTTCAGGATGAGGCGGCAGATATGGCAGACGTATCGATTCAAAAACGGATCGTAGGAGCGGAACATTGCTATGCATTAGGAATAATCTGCCTTTACGACAATATAAGTTGCCGTCTCGGAGAAATTGTTTTTTTTTCCGGTGCAATCCTTCCAGAAACCATAGGTGTGTTGTAAGTATCCTGGCAAGTTCAAAAAGATCATTAGTTGATAAAGTGAAATTATTGAGAATTAAAATTCGTGCATTGCTACTTTTGGGTCTTGGTAATAAGGATCTTTGCTCGAATGAAAAAGCATCGATTGGAGTGTGCTTGCTTTGTCCGCGACTGTTCAGATGGCTTCACAGATCCTGGAATTATACCCTAAAAGGGGATATATTGTAACGAGTCATCAGCCATGTCTGAGTAGAACAAATGCTGGTGCGGTCTGTGGTATTGATCATCAAATGAATGTGTGAATGGCTACAAAACTCCTGGTGTTCTGTCAAGGTCAACAAAAACTCAACGACTTGACGCCTATTCAAACGCAATTGAAGTTTGTTAATTGGGTTAAAAAACCCCGTTGTGGTCGTGATATGGGACTGTGGGAGGAAACATTTATCCTTCTTTTATCTGTTGTGAAAAAAACATCCTAGAAGTTTGAATGCGTTCACATAGTATTTTTTGAAAACGAACAAGGCCATGTGTGAAAATTCTTAGCAGGCCATATCAGTATAAAAACACACCTGCAAAAAGAGAAATGGTTTTTTCCACGCTGACATGTCGGGGTGTATGTGAAAGTCTGGTTAACTCCCTGCTCTGCAATGAGGTAAAGTACGTGTTATATAGATATATATATACTATATAAAATATATCTTCTGATCAAAAATAATATATATTTCTCTATTTATATTTTTTTTTTTTTATCTTGAGGGGTACACACAACAGTGATGGCATTAGTATACCTGTATGACCTATTTAAATGGTGAGCACCATGATTGACTGAAGTACATACCCCTTTGTTTAAGGCACCACTACTGTAGCGTCTCAACTCGGCTATTTCTCACCATTCGGCTGTCTCTAAGAAAAATCGTGTTTCCCAAGGAAGCATGAAGTGTATTAGTTTGGTCTACCAGTGGAGGAGGGACGAGAGAGAGAGAGAGGCGAAGGGAGGAGGATGAGGGAGGGAGGATAGGAGAGAGAGAGAGATAGATAGAGGATAAGATGGGGAGGAGAAGGAGAGAGAGAGAGATGAGAGGGGAGAGAGAGAGAGATGGGGATAGGGAGAGGAGATCGTCGGAGAGAGACACATGAGACACGATAGACACAGAGACATATAGAGAGAGAGAGAGATGACGAGATAGAGAGAGAGTGACTATATATATAGATATATAGATATAGAGATATAGATATACACAAGACATATATAGCGACACAGGAATAGATACTCACACACTCTCACACTCAACTCAACTCCTCAGGTGTGTGTTGTGTGTGTATTTAATTATACATCGAGAGATTTGAAACGAACACCTCTAACTGAATTAGAAGTACAAAATTACATGGCCAAGCAGGCCCAAAGGAGGAATAATTTCACATTATATCCTGGCTTGTACCGTACAAGAAAGAGTTTGCATGCATTAGTGGTTTTACTAAGTGCATCGTGCTAATATGCATGATGCAATTTCACAAATCAATCAACACCCACAATGGCATCGTTTGCGTGCAGAGTCATGGCACTTCTCTACACTAGCCAACTGGTCCGGTGGGCCGGACCATTACTCGAACAACGATAGCACAGTAACAATACTTATAAACATGTAATTCATAGTGTTACAGTTCCAAAAAGTCACGTGTGACAAGAACTAGAGTTTTGTCACAAGGTTGGAAACAACACAGGCTCAGCATAACATACTATAATTAGATGAATCTGAAGCACAACACAAACAAGGCAACGACATATTTTCTGAATTATACCATCCATTCATTGTTTTTTGTTCCTGTTGCTGGAGCGCGAGTAACAGGCCCTGCTCTGTTTTCTTGGAATTTTCCTTGTTGCTTGGTGCACCCAACTTAGGCACAACGCGCCACTTTGAGTGGCCTCTGCATCTTCCCACGGGCAGGCTGTGGCCAGTGACTGTTCCCTACGGGGCTTGTGGCCAGTTGACTCACCACAGGGCTTGTGCCAGTGAGTACCTACAAATGGCTTTTGTGGGCAGCGAATCACCTACAGCTTTTTGGCAGCGATTCACCGCAGGCGTTTTGGGTAGTGACTGTCAGGACAGGGGCTGTGCCCGTGACACGTGAGCAAGTGTGTAGACCTTGCACAGAGTGATGGTTGGTCTGTTTACTGTGAGTCCTTTTTGTTTTGACCAAAAACCAAAACTGTCGGTATATGCTTGTATTTTCTTTGTGCCTCACCTTTGTAGGTGTCAGCTGCTGAATTTGTAACAGATGGAGCGCGGTAGTGATGTCTCAGAACAGCCAGCACGTCTGCGTACTGACCTGTAACATTTGGGCCGGTGAGATAAAGTTAATAAGTGTGTGAATAAACTGACCTGCTATGAAAAGCCTGGCTGTGATTTGAATTGTTGGTACTTAGCATCTCCGTAATTAGCTTGTGTTGGAACAATAACTGCTTCGAAGATGAGTGTTGGTGGAATTTTTTTGCAACTGTTTCGGCCTTCAATGAAGACTCTGTGAGATTGCCAATGGTGATACTGTTTCGTCCTGTTCCGCAGTCCAATAATTCTTTCCAGCTGTCATCATTGTCTGAATGGCGACGATGTTTCTTGCGTCAACCTACTTTTTCCCTCTGAATCTACAATTCATCGTATGGAAGTTATGGAGATTTGGCCGTTACAACAGTTCTCTCTGGCACCTCTTCATGGTCAAATTGATTGTTATTTCAGTTCTCTTCTGCGGAGTCATCCTCATCATACTCATCATCCTCATCACATGAGTGTTCTAAAAAGAAAAATGTTACACATTATAAATGGCATGTTAATGTATGTGTTTACTATGTATTATGGACGTGTCCTAAGTAACACTAACATGTTAGCATAACTTTTATTAAACCTCACATTAAAAAACTACCTGACTTCGACTATGTTGGATCCGTATGAAATATGTGAATGATGAAAGGTTCTCTAAACTCAGTAAATCCTACATGATGTTCACATCACTAACACAATACATGTTGCCTACACTATTTGCACTGACCTAGTAAATCTATTTAAAAGAAGATGTGACAAACAAATACTGAACATGCCAACATACACATAGAAGAGCACATATTTATGGCCACAAATGAGACACTCACCTCTATTGGGTGGAGCTGCTGAACCCAGTTGAAACATTGTTCACATCTCAGGTGACACATGTCTTCCAGGGGCAATTACCTAACAATAACACGTTTTTACTTTCAGTGTAATATTGAACAAACCTTATGTATGTTCTGTATTTATAAACTAACAACATCAGTTCCTAAACCGAAATGTGTGTGAAAGTGACATAAAAGTTGTTAACACTGTACATGCGGCTGGATTATAGAACTTTTGAGTTTCCTAACATAAAATCTATGATTCCGCAGTAATGCGTGAGGATAATAGAAATTTGTACATAAAATATATGGTGGTAGGATATCAGTATCATAATGTACATAACTATCATGAGATGACCATTCACAATGGTTATCATGAAGGTGGTCATATTGCAAAGTGTTGTTTTGGTTGAGGGATATTGTGGTACTTAATCGAAGATGTGGCACACCTGAATGTGGTTGTGATCAACAAGAAACCATGCAGGTGTGATAATTGTCTTTCATAGTAGTTCAACATAGATATGAGTGAACTAAGGTGTGACGTACGCTTTGATAAGTAATGAGTTGTTGGGGCATTTAGTAGCTAGAGTTAAGCTTTCAGAGTGTGATAACTTCATTGTGCTATTCAGGTTGTTTAAGAAAGGTATTCCCTTCCCAAAAGCCTAATCAGCCACACCTTTCAATGATCTTGACACAGGTGCAAATGGTGGAACTAAGTTGACCGGTGAATGAGGCTGTAATTAGGTGTGTGCTGAACCCCACCACCCTCTGTTGAAGTGTATGCTGTGATGAGATTATATTGCAGCTGCTTTAACACAAGGTAGATGAGCTAAGTAGTCATCTGCAGTGTTAAGTTATGAAAACAACTGACAAACATATGATACGTGTGCCTCATTATGCTGTCTGTATATGACATAAAGCAAAATGACCTTTTCATAAGCAACATAGATGTTAGTGCCAGTGATGTTTTAGAGCCGTTACATGCAATTTCTTTGATGCATGCTAAAATAGGCAGTAAGTATGTTTGTCGAGTAAAATCAATAAATACACAATAATAGATACATTCTGTTCTGTACCTTAGCTACTATAATTTCTCATGAACATGTGTCACATGTGTACTAACCGTTGTTCCCATCTCGCCCCACATCAATTGCTTCCACTGCAGCTATGCATTTTGGGAATTACGTAAATGAGCCGCAATGCACGTGCTATATAGTTACTGCTTTTAGTAGGGCTACTAAATATGTCTATTTTGATATATATATATGACAGAATCGACATATACATATATAGATGCGGTATGCTTATATTGTGAAGACAGTATAAAAAGAGTGAAATATGCAAAATAACTGTAAGTCAACGCACACGCCTAGTACAGTATATTTATCACCTGCTGGAAATTGTGAGCGGATAATCCCATGTTCACGGTCACCAGCCAGCCTTCCACGACGACGGTAAGTAATTTTGGCCGAAGCAGTCCTCCAGGAGTCAATATAGACGTTGTGGTGTGGGCCACCTCCAGTGCCAGTGAGCACGCGTGGTATGTATTTTTTTCAATTTGGGACTAATATCATCAAATCTTTTTCCGACAATGATACTTGTCCCTGACATATTCCCACAGGCATTGACAAAATGACTATTGTGTCCCACATTTCTTTTTTGCTTGCTGCACTTGTCCGCCCTTGAAAACAATATAAAAGATATGATGGTAAAAGATAATAATATAAGCACCAGTTTCCTACACTGCTAGCTGTTCCAGAGATAGCAACATGCTGTTTTATGTGTAATATGTGAAGCAACATGAGCATACTACTAAACCTAGACATGTAAGCAAGGTTGCATTCATATTGTATGCAGTTCTGGCAAATTGACCGCCTGTGTTTATTTGTCCTTGTAAGGCATGATAAAAGCTGTGTTCCACAAATGAAACATAGAAAGATATTGTGTACCCTATTGTGCATATGAAACAAAACTCAGATGACCTAGGATCACATGTATTTGAATAATAAATGTAAGTTACACTTACCTACTAAATGTCATAGATAGAGGACTGTAATATGCGCCAGAATCCAGTGACAAGAGCCCTATTTTCCTGGTCATTGAAGCGAGGATTACGTGGCTTCTCACACGTTTTTTTCCGAGCAGGTTTAGGGTCAGAGCTGGCTGGTGCTGATGAGTCTCTTCTTCCAATGGAAGAGCCTCCAAAGCTGGCACAGCAGACGCCACCACCAGACACCCCATCAGCAACTGCGCACACAGCATCCCAGACCCAGCACCCACACTCCTAGCACCAGCACTCCCACTCCTAGCACCACATCACACTCTAGCCCAGCACTCAACTCCTCACCCTACACACAGCACTCCACTCCACACACAACTCCCATCCAACAACAGCACTCCCACTCCCAACCAACAGCACTCCACTCCAGCAACAAACCACTCGCCAGCACCAGCACTTCCAATCCCAGCAACAGACTCCCACTCCCAACACAGCACTCCCACTCCCCAGCAACACCACTCGCAGCACCAGCACTCCACTCCCAGCAACAGCACCCACTCCCCGCAACAGCACTCCCACTCCCAGCAACACCATCGGTGCACCAGCAAAATCACTCCCCTGAACAGTACGTGTCACTCCGACGCGTACTCCCCGCGTAGCACTCCCACTCCACCAGCATCACTCCTTCCCACGCTTGCGGGCATACTTCCAGCACTCACCAAAAAAGACAAGAAAGTACAGGCAATCAACACACCCACTTCACATATAAAACAAGACAAAGATGTAAACAAACAACAAAGGAAAAGCTCACCCAATACACAACCAGTCTCTAGTCAATATGCAATCTTCAATGTCAGCTCTGTTGTCTTCTCTCCTCTCTCCTACCCCAACAACACAGAGAATGATTAGCAGTACACGTTGCCTTTAAAATGGCGCGCAATAAAAACATGCTTTTCGCCTGATTCGCAAGATTTTGGATTGTGCAACCTAACAGCACCCCGAAACGCACGCCGATACACCTGTGTGTGATCGGCTCATCATCGTGAGAGTGGGGGATTTGTTTTCGGCTTGATTTGTTTGAAGTATCGGCACTTACGGCATACGGAGAGGGAAAAACGCCAATAACATGACTAATCGATAAGCTGCCGATTTCACATAATCGTCGCTTACTGCATGAGGCCCACTGCCTGTATGTCAGGAATCGTCGTTCTCCTCGCTTCCCAACACAGAGCACTCCCTTCCGCAGGAGCCCTGGACACACAAACAATCTGCCTTACCGGCCTCCACGGCTCCTCGCCCCTGCCGCCGGTGCGGGATCACTCCCATCGGCGATTCTCTGCCTCGAGCCGGGCGCGCCACGCGTCCTGCCGAACACACCTACCGGCACGCCAGCCCCAGAGTTATGTGCATGCATTCCTTACAGACACACGCCTAACAGAGCACTTTTTGTTTTACTGGGGATTATACAGTACCTTTATGGTATATATGGAGTTCTCTGTTATTCCTCCAGCATAACTAGTACACCTTCTTGCTTTATTACCATAGTAAGTCTCATACGCTTATTTATGCTCGAGTGTCTGGATTAATTATTGCTGTGATTAAGTGTACATTCACATATATGTACCTAGGATAGCTGAGGCCCTGAACACGGGCATATCCCAAAAACACTCTCTCCAACACATAACCGTCGGTAACACTCTCCAACACACACCTTTATGTAACACCTCCAACACTCCGTCCTGTAACACTCTCTCCAACACAATACCGTCCTGTAACACTCTCAAACACCACACCTTTATGTAACACTCTCAAAACATACCGTCCTGTAACACTCCTCCAACACATACCGTCCTGTAAACACTCTCAAACACACACTTTATTAACACTCCAACACCATACTCTGTAACACTCTCCAACCACACCTTCATGTAACACTCCAACAGATACCATCCGAACACTCGCAAAACACACACAGTCCTCTGTACACTCTCTCCAAACACCACACCTTCCTGTAACACTCTCTCCAAACATACCGTCTGTAACACTCTCTCCAACACACACCTTCTGTAAACACTCTCTCCAAACACATACCGTCCTGTAACATCTAAACACACACCTTTAGTAAACATCTCCCAACACATACGTCCTGAACACTCTCCACAACACACATATGTAACACTCTCTCCAACACACACTTCCGTAACACTCTCTCAACACATACCGTCCTGTAACGCTCTCTCCAAACACATACCTTCCTGTAAAACTCTCTCCACCACACCTTCCTGTACACTCTCCCACATACCTTAACAATCTCTCCAACACATACCTGCGTAACACTCTCTCCAAACACAACCGTCCTGTAACACTCTCTCCAAAACATACGTCTGTAACACTCTTCCAACACATCCTGTCCTAACCACTCTTCAACACATCAGTCCTGTAACACTCTCTCCAACACATACCTTCCTGTAACACAACACTCCAAAACATACCTTCGTAACACTCTCTCCAACACATACCTTCCTGTAACACTCTCTCCAACACATACCTTCCTGTAACACTCCTCCAACACATACCTTCCTGTAACACTCTCTTCAACACATCCCGTCCTGTAACACTCTCTCCAACACACACTGTCCTGTAACACTCTTTCCAACACATACCTTCCTGTAACACTCTCTCCAACACATACCTTCCTGTAACACTCTCCAACACATACTGTCCTGTAACACTCTATCCAACACATACCTTCCTGTAACAGTCACTCCAACACCATACCTTCTCGTAACACTCTCCAACACACACCGTCCTTTAACACTCTCCAACACATACCGTCCTGTTATACTCTCTCCAGCACATTCCGTCCTGTAACACTCTCCAACACACACCGTCCTGTAACACTCTCTCCAACACACACCGTCCTGTAACACTTTCCAACACATACCGTCCTGTAACACTCTCCAACATGTAAAGTAAAAACAACCTTTTTTGGTCTTCATTTTCATTGTAACTCGGCGGAAGAAGAGAGAAGAGATAGTGTATCTCGAATACTACAACAACTAAAGAAGTTTCGTTAGCCATCAACGGTATCGTCTATTCATTTTTGATGTTATAATATATATATACACACACAACACACACACACACACACACACACCACACACACACACACACACACACACAACACACACACACACACACACACACATATGAGATTACAAGTTCATTAAGTAGTAATCCCTGTGCTTATTTGATCTAAAGAACTTGAACAAACATTGGGAATCCTTAGGAGCGATCCGGTTATTGGTTCCAGTTGCCTGGGCGGACTCCCAGTGGTCTTAAGAAGACTAGGAACATAAAAACATCTTGGCGCCAGTCAATTCAAGTCAATAAAATCTGTTACTCTAGTGAGAGGTCATTTGCAAAGTGTAACCATAAATGGAAGAGGTCGCTGCATTACATGCAAGACCTCAAACCAACCCAGGAGATTTTTTCACACAGCAATCATTCAAAACATTCAGTAATAGGCACATATCACGCTATCTACATATGTGTGTATGCAATCTCTTGTAGTGTGGCCCACAATACATCGGTAGGACGATGCGTTCATTGGCAACACGGTTGCTTGAAACACCGTCGCAATGTTATAAGGGGCTTCCAGATGATAGTCTGTCCAGGCATTTCTGGAAAAACATCAAAAAGATCCAAAGACGATGTCCATTATGGGCCTGAAGTTGTCCCACCCTCAATTTTAGGGGGATTCAAGAAGCTGGTGCCAAGGAAACTTTGGATATACACTCTGGGCACCCGTCACCAAAAGGGTTCAATGAGTGCATAGATGCGAGTACGATCATCCAGTCCTTTCCCAGGTCTCTCTGTCCGTCTAAGGAGTCTCATTCGGTCGTTCTCAAGTATCGCAGTGTTTTTGTGTTTATCTCGATTTGTCTGATACCAGAATGACTGGTATATAGTCATTAATTAATTACATTTGAGGGAGTGAGTTGTGTTAGTTTGGATCCGGCTCCGCTGACTTTCTCTTCTTGTTTTATGCATATCTCTGTTAATTTGACAGGGTTCAATGCATCATGTTTTCCTGTAATTCACTTGCACGCGCTGTACCATTAGTGTGACCCTTTTCATGCATATTGTATTCCTGTCAGGCTTTTTTAATCATTTATATAGTATATTAGAACAGATCACCACATCACCTTTGTCCTTTTGGATTTCATCTCTATCAGAGGTTAAGTTTCTCCAGAGAGTTGCTCTTACAATTACCAGTGCCAAATTTTTCTTTTTACATCTTTCTTTTCAGTTGGTTTTTATGATGTGTATGTTGATGATTAAGATTGCATTTTATAAACTAGCAATGCTATCATTATATGATTCATATCAGTGGTGTACTGCTTAATATATGTATTCTGGCTGTGCATTCACCAGTGCTATGGTTACCACCAGACTCTTGACAAGCACAGAGGGAGCACGATTAAGAATTCTAATTAATCAATTACTATCAGCGGAGCCCAGTGCTTTAAGAGGATGGTGGATCCATCAGCTTTTTAGCCTCTGAAGAAGTTTTTAGGATACAACGAAACGCGTAAATCCCCAGCAAAACGGCGCTTTCATCATGGGACGTGTGAAGCTTATGTAGCCCTTTTTCTGACACGCTAAAGCGACTACGGGTAACTGCACGCATCTGCGGCTCCAGGAAATATGAGCCTCCGCTAGCTGGGAGCCTGGGGTAACACTTATAGCGCAGCGCCTCCACTTACCCAGGATGCCCGTGATGTGAGATTCCCCTGAGCAAGAAACATATATACACACATGTATGATGCAACCAACTTTACTATATGCACAATAACCTTAGCACTCTATCATATTAATACACACGCAGCATATAACCCAACACATATCCTATAATGCAATATAACTTTAACGCAGCTAAATGCTAATGTCCTTATACCTTGAGTGGCTCGGCCACGCTCTTAATGAGTATTGTCCTGTATAGTAGTGGCTCAGCCACGCTCTTAATGAGTATGTCCGGGTTCCGCCACCGCGTGCCCCACACACCGTGTCCTTGCGCTAGTAGTTAGAATAACTCAGTGTATTAGGCCTTTGGTCACTCACTAGTGTCCTCAAAGAGTTACGCCTAAGGCGGGATCAGCGCCTGTTGACCGGTGTTGGTGCACTTTACGTAAATACCTTCCGGTCACAGCGGTGACCGGTAATGCTTCGAAAAGGATCAGCCGAATCCTTGCTTGTCTTTGATGTCTGCAGTGCAGCTGTCTAGTCCCAAGCAGCTCACCAGCAAACCTGCTCCGTACGCTTGTCCCTAACTGTCTACACAGTAAGGTGACTGATTGCTACCACTATGGGCGTCCCTGCAGCACAGCAACCTACTGTGACTCAGGGGTTTCTCCTAAGGGCCTGCGGGGTAAAACTAGCCTATGAAGGCGGGTCACAGACCCCCTGCACGCATACACCCTCCTCCTTTACCTTCCAGAACCCCTCTGTCTAGCGTGACCTCTCCCCCACGCTTCCCTTTCCTGTCCCTGTCACCCTAGCCTTCTGATTGGTTCTTCACATCAGGTGACTGCCCAGGAGCTCATGGGAATTGTAGTTTCTCCACGGAGCCTCTCTGCCTAATCTGCACAGACACACAGCTCAGCTATTGCATCACACTGCCTGTCTCACTCTGCTAGGGCACACTGCAACACTGTTGCAAACACTCCACAAGCTTCTCACTGAACAGACATATGAGGTTCCTACCACATCCTTACATTCTCCCCCTTGCAGAATCCAACGTCCTCGCTTGGGCTACACCTACATAACTATACACAGAATGTTATATAATAAAAATGCAGTTCAATTATATAACTTAGCACATTCGCATTGACTTTATACGATACTACTGCTGAGCCTCATAATGGGGTGCCCCAAATTGATCATAAGCCATCCTCATTGGAGGTTGACTAGCTCTTTGGCTTCTGCGAATTTGCTCTTCAACTACCTCCTCGGGAGAGTAGCAATTCCCATTTGGCAGTTCCAACTCTGCCCTTCAGGGGCTTGATAAGTCTGCAAAGTCTCTTTGTGGCACAAAGCACGGGCTCTGCGGGTCTAGTGGCTGGCTCATGGGAGTCAGCGTATCTGACGTTGGACCAAGGGGCTCTTTACCCGTAGCTCCTTCGGGAGATGCCCCCGCGGCCAGAAGGCCCCTTTGAGAGGTTCCCTCCATAGGATTTTTAGAGGTGGCATTTATTACAGTCTCTAGGCCATCCGCTGTACTTTCAGTTTCTCCATCAATTGAAACAGTGGGTACCTCCAATTCGTTGTCCCCTACTTGAGGTATGGGGAGTAGGTGATTCCTATGCCACACCTTTACCCGGCCTTCGGAGTCCTTGATGCGGTATACCGGGAGGCCAGGTATCTGTGATTCTACCTCATACACCCCATCTCTCCACCGATCAGCCAGTTTGTGCTTTCCGGGAATGCCTAAATTACGAAGGAGAACAGCATCCCCCGGGTGAATCTCCTTATGTCGCACCTTGTGGTCATAGCGCCTTTTGTTACCCGCATTCAATTGCGCCGCCCCCTGTTCAGCCAATTTATAGGCCTGCTGCAGGCTGTCCTGTAACCTCTGTACATAACGGAAATGCGTTCTGTTGGATACCCCATCGGTAGATATCCGCAGTCGCACATCCACAGGTAGTCGGGCTTCTCTCCCAAACATTAAGAAGTACGGAGTATACCCTGTAGACTCGTGTCGAGTACAGTTATAGGCATGCACCAACGTCTCCACATGCTTGCTCCACTCCGTCTTCTGAGAGCCTTTTAATGTCCCCAGCATGTCCAGCAGTGTTCGGTTGAACCGTTCGGGCATAGCATCCCCTTCTGGGTGGTACGGGGTAGTCCGTGACTTAGCTATGTTTAACAACTTCAACAGTTCCATAATGAGAGTGCTCTCAAAATCCCTGCCTTGGTCAGAGTGGAGTCGGTTCGGTAATCCATAATGAATGAAGTATTTCTCCCACAATACTCTAGCCACTGTTACCGCATGTTGATCTTTGGTGGGGAACGCTTGGGCGTACCTTGTATAGTGGTCTGTAATCACTAGTACGTTACCGATGCCCCGGGTGTCTGGCTCGATACACAAGAAATCCATGCACACCAAATCCATAGGACCAGAGCTTTCAGATGGGCCATGGGGGCTGCCCATGTGGGGAGTGTTTTCCTCTGTATACAGCGGGTACACCTTTGGCAATGCAATTCCACTGATTCTCTCATTTTTGGCCAATAGAACCGGTCCCGAAGTAACCCGAATGTCTTGTCAACGCCCAGATGGCCATGATCATCGTGAAGGGCCTGGAGGACCATATTTCTCAGACTTTCAGGCAAGAATAGTTGTCGCCGATCGGGATGATTGTGGTATGGAATGACCGGGTACAATAGGCAATTGTCCAGTTCGAACTTCCCGAACTCATTCAACAACAGCTTCACCAGTTCTCTGGGGGCTTGCTTAAGAATAGAGGGGTTCTCTTGCTGCAGAGCTTGGCGAGCTAGTTCCACCACTGGATCTTGGATCTGGTGTTGCACCAATTCTTTCAAGGAAATGATTTTATCTTTGGTAATGTTCATTCCTTCCCGACCTCGGTAGGCCCGGGGAATGGCTCGGGATTGACACCCTAATGAATCAGCTACTCTTAGCTCTGAGAACGCCACCTGATCGTTGACCACTGCTGCTAGCGAACATAGAGCACATATGCCAGGCCCCGGAATTTCCTCCCATACTTCCTCATCCATGGAGGGTTGAAGCCCCGGCCTCCGTGACAGAGCATCGGCCCCTATGTTAGTGGGCCCTGGTTTATACTTAAGGTTGAACCGATAGTTGGCCAGTGCCGCCAACCACCGGTGACCTGTCGCATCTAATTTGGCGGACGTGTTGATGTAAGTCATTGGGTTATTATCTGTCCTGACTTCAAACTGTACCCCATACAAGTAATCATGTAGCTTATCCAC
>WSYH01007716.1:1276-31992 GCA_036426205.1 Ascaphus truei
TTTTTTCGCCACAAAGTATTGTACAGTACAATCATTTAAGCTGAAGCCTTCACGAGTATGCTATATATAAACGATGACAGGACGCGTACTGGTAATTAATAAATATACATCGATACTATATATATATATATATATAAATTAATATATCATTATAGATATATAATAATATATGCAGTATATATATAGGGTAAATTATATATAATATATATATTCTCTCGTCTATTATACTTTCTCATCCTATATTATATATACCACTGTCTGGGACACACGTTACTTTAGAGCTCTTTCGGCTAGTACCCACGAATTCGGGTATACCCGGTGTATTGAGGTTTGTGACTGTTTCTGCCCGAGTGCATTGAGGTATTTCAGCAGGATTGAAGCATTTTATTCCGCTGGCTGCAAACGCACAGTATATATAATATATATACTGCATTACAATTCATGAATTTATGCATCTGGTAGACACGCGAAGCATTGCAGCCTATTTAAATCAATCATTATCATTTAACAGATCAGGCCGCCGTCGCAGGCATGAACCCAGGCTGGGAAGGCAAACGCAAAGGGGCTTGTCAGAGTAGGAGCGCGCCATTCCAGGTATCTGCCAGTACATTACTGGGTATTTGCTCGAATAAAGTGTGTCGGTGGCTAGAGATATATATATATTATATATATGACCACAGTAATAAGTGATCATAAATATACAGCGATTATAAATAATAATATATATATAGTAATGATAGTGTATATAAATATAAGCGGATATAAATATAGATATATATCTAGAATATAGTTTATATAAATATACAGCGTAACAGTTAGAATATTACTGGTACTATGTGTGGTGTGTGTGTGTGTATCATGGTTTACAGAAACAGTAAACTGTGTCTGAAAATTGGGGGTTGGTGAGTGCTGAGTCATTAATGCGTAATAATTGAAGTGAGTGATAATTAAGAAAAGAGGTGCAAAACTCACTTTGTGAAATACTGTAGAATAGAATGATTATAAGAATGTAAGAATATAATTATGATAATTGAGGAAGAGGAGGGCAACACAAAAACAATGTACAATACAGTATATCTGAATTAATTGTAGGAACAATGGTTACTGTTTTACAAACCAATAAGCCAATCTAAAACCAATAAAGTGCTATGCAGTACTGCACGGTAAGAAAAACATATTTCAAAATAATTTACTTACGCCCGGCGTAGTTACCGTTGGTTGGTCTTCATGAATTTTTTTGGTCTTACGTGGACAATGATGCTCCTGTGGTGCTGGTACAATGAGGCTAGAAGTACTTAACAGTTGTTGAACATCTGAAATTCGTTTCCTCTCGTGTACATATCCTTTATTCTTCATTGCCTGAGATCCTTAGAAATCTTTTTAACAGGCATCGTGCGTTGTTAGTAAAGAAAGAATACAAGCAACAAGAATGTATTTTCGATGGTTGAGTCAAGTGCAGTGACTCAAACAAAATGGATGGGGTATTTATTACTTAATGGGTCTGACGAGGGACAGTTTGTTAGAGGTATGCAATGGAGACTGTTTTAATGATGAAATTAAAATAAGGCTTATTATGCCTGTACGCCTTTAAACATAGCAAACATGGTAAATTAGCAAACAAAATCCGCTTCACCTCTGGAGTGTATATACATTGTGACCAGTTCTCGTTTAACTGCCGTGGTTAGCCCAGCGCATTCACCAGCCCCAAATCATAGGAATTCATATATATAGATAGACATAGATAATAGTCATTAGTAGAAAACGTCTTATCTGTTAGCTGTGGTTGCCTGTAGGGGAAGTTTCTCTGCTCTCTTGGATCCGCACCTTGTTGGCATAAGGCAAGTCCCAGTCCAAAGTTAGACATGCTGTCCCCTTTGTCTTGTTGTCAGCTTCCGCTATCAAGACATCATGCCTTCCTTGGTTTCAAGCCCAGTTGTGGACTAAGGAATCCTCCCTCCTGTTCAGAGGGGCAGCTTTTTTCAACACTGTAATCCAGCCAGTGGTGGTAGTTAAATTGCATACCACAGTTAACCACCACTTGCTGGATAAGAGGCACATTTGTGAAAAGGGAAAGTCCACCTGTTACAGGGTCTCATTACAGTACGCCCACTTTTAACAACCTGCACCTCAATCACAACTAGGGACAGTGTTAAAAGGTTACTCAAATTGCTACTAGCCCACCACACTATGATCGTTTTTTTTAGTTTCGAAACTTGCTCTGTCAGTTACTGCATTGTGCTTATACCAAGTACATCTGACTCCATGGATTCAAACCCCGATTCACGGACCAGAAACACACTCTTCTTGCCGTGCACTGCCGTGCCGAAAAGCGAAAAGGCGGGAGCTTTTCCAAGCCCACAGCCAAAGCGAAAAGCCAAGGCCTAATTAATAAAAAAAACCTTCTGACGACTTCAAAAGGCTAAGGCATTTTAAAAACGCATTAATTATGTCAAGGATAGAAGAAATTGAGCTGATATATCATTAAAGCAAACAAAGGAAGCCACCCCACGAACCCAATTTCACCTTCTCGCCATGATCCTTCGACGGATTGCTGCCGACGCTCTCCCGGACGGGAACCCACATTTCACCTTCTCCTGCACTCCTCGACGACGCTGCCGCTTCTCTCCATGGAACCCCAGGACCACTCCAATGCTGCCACTTCTCTCCAGGGAACCCCTATCTCATCCGGTCCTGCAACCCATCCACTCAGATGTCCACAGCACCTCATGTACATTAGACCTCCGCTATGGTACCAATGGTGCACGCACCCCAGCTCTGCTTACAGTGAACGCACGCGCAGCTCTTCTACCGCTGCCACAGAGGTTTAACTCTGACCCTCAGATGTGCCACGCGCTTCTCTCGCGTGTGGCGCGTCACGTGACACACATGCACCGCTTCCAGCTGCGAGTCAACAAATTGTATGCACTTGTCTCATGCAGCCTATCACGACTCCTGTGGGGCTGCGCCTCTGCTGCCACCTCCTGTCCTATTGGCCCATGCCAGTACTATAACCCTGCTCATGCTCAGTGTCATTGCTGAGCCAAACTCGTTGTTAGCCTTGTGCTCCTGCGTCTGTTGTGCCTTGCTACTGTCTTGCTTTTCATGCAGTTTTTTTGATTCTAGGTGTGTACCGACCCGGCTTGACCACTGAACTCCCCTGGGACATAGAACGGTTATGCTTGACTAGCGTGTACCTCTCCCACCCAGACCACGGCTAAATGGACTTATACAATTCTGACCTCTCCACATCCCAGACCACGGTTCTTTTAAAGGACTTTTACTATTCTGACCCTCTCAATCCCAAGACCTTGGCAAGATAGGACTAACCACTCTCTCCAAACCCAGACCGGCTATGTTGACCAATACGCTGCCAGGCCGCTTCGCGTGTGGTGGGTGCATGGTCTATACTTCCCCTAACCCATCACACCGGCGGGTCGTGTCTTCGCTCGTTGGCAGCGCAAGTGTTAAAAGCTCACAGTATGCAGGTGGAGGTTTCTTGTCGCCTTTTTGTCGCTTTTTCACACACTATACTTAAAAAATGTTCCTCGGTTATGGGACTATTATCTTCCGGTATATATACAGTAAATGATATTATTATATTTCTATATATAATATATACTATATATATATACAGAAGAAACACACAGCGCAAATCTAAACAGTTTGTACCTGAGGATAATGATATTCTCACCACTATAAAAAGCCAAAAAAATGGGAGGGGGGGTACGTACCCTGGTTCACCTCTAACCCTACACAATGCAGCTGTTTAGGTCTGCGGCTCCACACTTGCCGCCTGGAAGATCTGGAGAAGAATGACCTAAGCGCAAGTGAGATAAGGAATAGAGAAAACACAAGAAAGAATCATAGGGCAGTATATCTATATAGAGTGGATAATAGGCTGGTAAGATATGCGCTTACACTGATTAGATGAATATAAGCCTGTAATCCTCTCAGGGACTCACGAACGTAGCTTGTGGATGGCTTGTCTGTAAACTGCTGGGACTTCAGGAACTGCTCCTTGCTGGCAATCTGCTGCTGCTGTTTCAGGTGCTCTTCATCATAGGCACTCGTATCTCGCTGTGGAAGAATCTCACAAGGGGGGGAGGAGGGAGGGGGAAAAAAAACGGAAGGGGACAAAATATGTGTAAAATCGTTTTTAATCTAAAAATGGAGACTAGTTAAATCTAGGTAATCAACTCACACTTTGTGAGAAAAATATAGGCAGTAGAGAGTGTTTTGCGAGTCTCTCACACTCGTGTGGAAATGCCGGTTACCAGTCCTCTCTGCAGTGTCTCTGAGTTCCGCACCACGTGATCGGCCGTGGCGTGTGACGCTGCATGTGACGCGGTCCAGCTCTCGCGATGTTTCCTGTCTGTCAGTGCAGGGATTCAATTCCGGAGCTCCAAACGAAAATCATGCAGAGGCTTCTCGGCGTCTCTCTCTTCACTGCTGATGAACAAGCTGGCCCTACGCGTTTCTCCCAGCGGGCTTCGTCAGGGGCTGCTAATGATACACTAATCCCTACCAGGGTACTTATATACCTCATGTAGATAGAAGTGGTGTAAGTCATCGGGAAGCGCAAGCCATGGAAAACAGAAAAAAAGTCTGATGGTGCAGTACACGTGATAATTCGTGAGTTAATATATTGATAAAGGTCTGTGTGCAAAATACTCACAAACATATAGTGAGTGCTGTTCACAAAAAGGTATCTTTAAATCTCAGCCCACCAGGGATGATTAACACCAGGAGCTTCTGGAGACCTTATATATAAAAAGAAACGGACATAGTGCAGACTGGAAGGACAATTTATAAAAGCAGGTAAGTGGTAAGGGATACACTCACATGGTAGTAGATTTAAAAAAGCATTTAGATCCTGCGATCTGGATCTCGGCAAACGAAGCGTGTGCTCTCTGCCTCCCCTGTGTATCGGCGTGCGTGTCACCGGTGCGTCTCACCGGATCCGGAAACCGGAACTGACGTCATCAGCCTGCAGGGGCTCCACTCGCTTAGGAATCTCTCTGGTCTGGTCTGGTCAGCGTCACTCTACGCGTTTCTCCGCATTCGGTTTCTTCAGGAGTGATTTGCTGACTGGTTCTGGCGGACTTATATACGCTGTGCTACAGACCCATTGGTTTATACTAATTAGATAATCGGGTGCTGGCTATAACATAGGTATATCAATTAAGAGATAATACGTATAATTAAATTCATAGTCACACATCAAGACATATGTGTGACTCCAAAAATGCAGAAATTTATTAATACATGCAACAATATTAAAAAATATATATATATAATAAAAATATATATATAATAAAAAACATTTAATAAACACAACAAGAAATATACTAATACATTTGACTGACTAATTGTTCATCAAGATTGCTGAGGTACAAGAGGCATTCTAATAGGGAGATATAAAAGCAAAATTAGAATGGATTACATGACAGGATTACAAAAAAGGTTTAATGTCAAAATCAAGATTCAATCCTAATGGGGCAATGGTTTTCAATTCATACATCCAAAAGGATTCTCTTTTTATCAAAGATAAGTCTCTATTACCCCCTCTCCAGTGAGGCATCACCTGTTCTATAGCCTTAAAAGTAAAACTGGCGGGGTTAGAATTATGGGCTATTAAAAAATGATTGGAAACACTGTGAGTTGTGAGTTTCCTTTTTATATTACTGAGATGCTCTAATATGCGTGTTCTAAGCGGGCGAGTGGTCTTCCCAATATATTGTAGACCACATTCGCATTCTGCCAGGTAAATTACAAAGGTTGATCGACAGTTTAGGTGTTGTTTTATATTATACATTTTACCTGTTATATTTGATTTAAAACTTTGAACCACCTTAGAACTATGCTGACATGCAGTGCACATTTTACACTCATAAAAGCCTTTAGGGGGATCTAACCACGTTGGGCATCTCTTTGCAGTGTTTTTTAGAGCGCTTGGGGATAGATAGCTTTTGATGTTTCTTGCTCTTTTGTAAACCATCTTTACTCTATCGGGTAGATACTCCCCCAGAATAGGGTCGTTTTTTAAAACTGACCAATGTGCATTCAAAATAGTGTTAATTTTGCCAGCATCTTTATTATACTGCGTAATAAAGGGTACTTGTAGAGTATCGTTCTCAATATGTTTCTTAGGGGTTGGGATAAGCATAGATTCCCTGGTAGTATCATTAGCTTTAGCCAATGCTTGTCTAACAACTTCTTCTTTGTAATGTCTCTCTGCGAACTTCCTAGAAAGTACTTCTGATTGTTCTTCAAATATGTGGTTATCAGTACAGTTACGTTTTAACCTACGGTACTGTCCATACGGGATATTAGTTATCCACTTATTAAGGTGGCAACTAGATTGTAGTATGTAGTTGTTGGCATCTACATTTTTAAAATAATTTTTGGTTTTAATTAACCCGCCTTCTGAATATATAGTGAGATCTAGGAAGTTGACAGTAGAGCTGCTAATAGTGGATGTGAACTTCAAATTTAGTTCATTCATATCAAAAAAAAAAAAAAATATATATATATATTTTTTTTCTTCCCATTCAATATGTGCATCAATACAATCTCACACTGATAAGTGATTATTTAAGCTGCAGAACGATCTGTTCTCCTGTAATCGATTGCTTGCTCCGGGTTATTTAATTCAGTTCTTGCACAGCATTGTGGGCAATGTAGTCCAGCAATATTATGTGACTGGGCAGTTACTAGATACATTTGGTGCATTGATAGAGTGAGGGCGGGGCTCAAGAGCCAGAGCCTATCAGAAGGGGAAGGGGCTGTCACTTTTGGAAATGCTTCCTACATTAGAAACATTAAAAATGTCTTTAAAACTTTTTTTTAAATGCTACAATTATTTTCTCATATTGCAGAACTGATTTATTTTAAAAAAAAACACACATGTAAGATATTGCTTGAACTACTGCTTTAAATCAGCCTTATGAAACAAGTCACGTTGTGCATTGGTATTCAAGCACTAACTTTCCAAATGTAGAGGTCACATTAATTTTAAGAACTGTTTTTCCTCACAATATCTCTCTATAATCAGTCTGCCTAGTCTATCTCTCTGGTCTTTCTGGTTCTCTGTTACTCTGTCTAGTCTGATGTGTTTCTCTCTCCCAGTTTGTCTCTTTTCTAGCATGTCTTTCTCTTCTAGTCTGTCCCCAATCTTCTTGCGTTGTAACATACAGTGTTGTCCTTCTGATTTCAGGAAGAAGCAGAAGATCTCCTGGATTTTATGCAAGCCAATAAAAAATATCACTTGAGTGGAAGATTTGCTTTTCGAAAGAACTTAATATATAACATCCAGCTGTCTGACAACCGATCTCGATGTCTTCTAAATTCCGCAGCAACACAAATAGCGAACCTTATTAACAAAACTGAAAGGTAAACGCTAGAAGTGATGTAGCCATTTAATTTAAGACATGCAAATCTATTGATGGAGAAGGAGTGGCTCAGTGAGTAAATACACTAACTGGCACTGCGTTTGGAGCAGGGGAGCCTGGTTCAATTCTCGGTGTCAGCTCCTTGTGACTTTGGGTAAGTCACTTTATCTCCCTGTGCCTCAGGCACCATAAACATAGATTGTAAGTTCCACGGGGCAGCGACCTGTGTCTTCAAAATGTCTCTAAAACGCTGTGTAAAACTAGCAGTGCTTTACAAGAACATGCTATTATTATGTACTGTACCTTAAAAATACATATTTTAACGTGTGTGTGTGTATATATATATAGCACCACCTTGAGAAAGGTCCCACTGGGGGACCGAAACGTCGTTTTTTGTGTCTTCTATCAAGTATAGAACATTTTTGATTTACTTACCTGCGTGCTGTCCCTTGATGTCGTGTTGCAACCGGTATCGTATGGTCTATATATATATATATATATATATGTATATATACAAATAATAGTAGCTTAAATGAACCCGAGAACTAAATATCAATTGGTAACATAGACAAATGGAGATAGTGGTGGACTTGGTCCTTGCAGATGGCATAGTCAAACTTGTCCCCGAACACCTTATGGTGTTTTGAATCTATAGAGTCAGAGTTTCAGTTGGTGGTGTTTTAGCATAGAGGTGGAACATTAGATGATATAATTATATGGGGATGTAGGAATAAACTAGTTCTAGTTGGACTGCCTCAAATGTCAATACGCTCCCTGTGGTTAATTAGATGTGGGAAATAAATCCCAGATAGGTGCTACTAATATCTGGGTGATATTTGCATTATAGCATTAAAGTCCAGGAAAGAGTATAACTTCAAGAGAATACATGTGCAGTAACAGGCTTGAATGCTCACTCTGTAGCCATAGTGTGGAATATCTATGAAGTGGTAGGGAAGCCCCACAGTGAGTGTGTGAAATGAGCACTCAATGAAGAGAGCACACCCCACACCCACTAATGGGACAACACACCTCAATCCCTAGGCATGAGCAAATATAACTGATACAAACAAAATTATCAATAGTGGCGCTCTAGAATAACCAAATAAAATACAACCTGCCTAAACCCCCAACATACTACATGTGATAAACAGTGTGATCAACAGTGTAATACAAAATATAAAAGTGATACCAATACAAACAAATATGGATGCCGCTATAACCCAGTGGAGGATCCTTCTCACGATCCCATGTAGATAGAAGTGGTGTAAGTCATCGGGAAGCGCAAGCCATGGAAAACAGAAAAAAAGTCTGATGGTGCAGTACACGTGATAATTCGTGAGTTAATATATTGATAAAGGTCTGTGTGCAAAATACTCACAAACATATAGTGAGTGCTGTTCACAAAAAGGTATCTTTAAATCTCAGCCCACCAGGGATGATTAACACCAGGAGCTTCTGGAGACCTTATATATAAAAAGAAACGGACATAGTGCAGACTGGAAGGACAATTTATAAAAGCAGGTAAGTGGTAAGGGATACACTCACATGGTAGTAGATTTAAAAAAGCATTTAGATCCTGCGATCTGGATCTCGGCAAACGAAGCGTGTGCTCTCTGCCTCCCCTGTGTATCGGCGTGCGTGTCACCGGTGCGTCTCACCGGATCCGGAAACCGGAACTGACGTCATCAGCCTGCAGGGGCTCCACTCGCTTAGGAATCTCTCTGGTCTGGTCTGGTCAGCGTCACTCTACGCGTTTCTCCGCATTCGGTTTCTTCAGGAGTGATTTGCTGACTGGTTCTGGCGGACTTATATACGCTGTGCTACAGACCCATTGGTTTATACTAATTAGATAATCGGGTGCTGGCTATAACATAGGTATATCAATTAAGAGATAATACGTATAATTAAATTCATAGTCACACATCAAGACATATGTGTGACTCCAAAAATGCAGAAATTTATTAATACATGCAACAATATTAAAAAATATATATATATAATAAAAATATATATATAATAAAAAACATTTAATAAACACAACAAGAAATATACTAATACATTTGACTGACTAATTGTTCATCAAGATTGCTGAGGTACAAGAGGCATTCTAATAGGGAGATATAAAAGCAAAATTAGAATGGATTACATGACAGGATTACAAAAAAGGTTTAACCCCGCCAGTTTTAAAATAGCCCATAATTCTAACCCCGCCAGTTTTACTTTTAAGGCTATAGAACAGGTGATGCCTCACTGGAGAGGGGGTAATAGAGACTTATCTTTGATAAAAAGAGAATCCTTTTGGATGTATGAATTGAAAACCATTGCCCCATTAGGATTGAATCTTGATTTTGACATTAAACCTTTTTTGTAATCCTGTCATGTAATCCATTCTAATTTTGCTTTTATATCTCCCTATTAGAATGCCTCTTGTACCTCAGCAATCTTGATGAACAATTAGTCAGTCAAATGTATTAGTATATTTCTTGTTGTGTTTATTAAATGTTTTTTATTATATATATATTTTTATTATATATATATATTTTTTAATATTGTTGCATGTATTAATAAATTTCTGCATTTTTGGAGTCACACATATGTCTTGATGTGTGACTATGAATTTAATTATACGTATTATCTCTTAATTGATATACCTATGTTATAGCCAGCACCCGATTATCTAATTAGTATAAACCAATGGGTCTGTAGCACAGCGTATATAAGTCCGCCAGAACCAGTCAGCAAATCACTCCTGAAGAAACCGAATGCGGAGAAACGCGTAGAGTGACGCTGACCAGACCAGACCAGAGAGATTCCTAAGCGAGTGGAGCCCCTGCAGGCTGATGACGTCAGTTCCGGTTTCCGGATCCGGTGAGACGCACCGGTGACACGCACGCCGATACACAGGGGAGGCAGAGAGCACACGCTTCGTTTGCCGAGATCCAGATCGCAGGATCTAAATGCTTTTTTAAATCTACTACCATGTGAGTGTATCCCTTACCACTTACCTGCTTTTATAAATTGTCCTTCCAGTCTGCACTATGTCCGTTTCTTTTTATATATAAGGTCTCCAGAAGCTCCTGGTGTTAATCATCCCTGGTGGGCTGAGATTTAAAGATACCTTTTTGTGAACAGCACTCACTATATGTTTGTGAGTATTTTGCACACAGACCTTTATCAATATATTAACTCACGAATTATCACGTGTACTGCACCATCAGACTTTTTTTCTGTTTTCCATGGCTTGCGCTTCCCGATGACTTACACCACTTCCATTACAAATAAAACATTAAGATGCAGAAATAAAATAAATAAAACTTGCACTCACCCCTGCCAGACTGCCACAATGAAAGCCATCCTCATCCTCATCACCGTCCATTTCCTCTGTTACCACAAACAATACAGTACAATAAAAAATACAATCTAATGTCCCCTAACTCCTTTATCACCTTAGCAGTTAGTAACCGCTATAGTAATTAAAGAGTTAACCCACCCTCTCCCACTACCCACCCAGGAGACCTAACCACCCTCCCCAGGCAACTACCCCTAACCGTCACCCATTCATTGGTACAGTGGGTACACCATGCTTATATAATATGGCATGATTTACCACTATAGCAAGAAATGGTGAAGGAATAAAAAAAACAGGCCCAAAAAAACCCACATTACATTGCAAAATGAACACATTCCTAATGCCAATCAAACAACTGAATGGCACAGTGGGTGCATCATGTCCATATAATATGGACATGATTTAACACTGTGCTAGTCAATGGTCAACCTAAAAAAAAACAATCACAAACAAGATCCAATGCATTCAAAACAATCTGAAAATAAAATCAAATAAAGAAGTAAACACTCCAAAATTACCACCAATCAATTAATCAAATCCAAAATAAAGACCAGAATAAACAATTAAAACATCAAAACAAAACAATGAATAAATAAAATAAATATCCAAATCAACTGCATAATTCCAAATCAAAAGTCCAAAAATAAGCCAACATTTAAAAGCAAAGACCAATCAAAAGCCAGAAATAAACAATTTAAAACGCCACAAAAATCAAGAACACTACATCAATATGCACTATAAAAAACATACACATTTAAAAACAAAGAACCAATATACATTTAAAATACATACAAGCAAACATTTGCCAAAACAAACATTGCTTCTTACTGTATGGATGTATGATGAATAGCCCTAATGGGTCATAAATAAATACATTTGCAATTAATGTGTGAAACAAAAATGCAATCACAATAAAAAAAAAAATACAAAAAAAACCTGTAAATGAAAAATAACATACATTCAATTTTTTTCCTTACCTTTTGATGTCTTCACCCTCCGATTCCCGTGATCACAGCAAGCTCTCGAACCAATCCACAAACCCAAACAGCAACGGGCCGCAGGTAAAGAAAATCCAAAGTCATTTTCTTCTTTCTTTTTCTTCATCTGTAAATTGTAATCCAATTTTGGCTCTTTCGGGGTCTTCTATCTTCTTCTTCTGTATCTTCTTCCTCATCTCACTGGATTACAATTGGATATTTATTTTATTTATTCATAGTTTTGTTTTGGTGTTTTAATTGTTTATTCTGGTCTTTTTTTTGGATTTGATTAATTGATTAGTGGTAATTTTGTTCTGTTTACTTCATTTGTTTTGATTTTGAGATTGTTTTGAATGCATTCCTATGCTTTAAAAAAAAAACAACAAATGTAATGTATGTTATGGGGTTTAGGGGTTGTTGGGGGCACAGGGGGTGGATAGCACATACACTGGCGACACACTTTATTCGAGCTTGGCTAGTCCCACGAATTCGGGTATACCCGGGTGTATTGAGGTTTGTGACTGTTTTCTGCCCGAGTGCATTGAGTTATTTTCCAGCAGGGATTGAAGCATTTTATTCCCGCTGGCTGCAATACTGCACAGTACATATATATATACTGCATTAGAATTCATGAATTTATGCCATCTGGTAGACACGCGAAGCTGCAGCCTATTAAATCCTAATCATTATATTTAACAGATCAGCCGCCCGTCAGCCAGGCATGAACCCAGGCTGGGAAGGCAAATGCAACGGGGCTTGTCAGAGGTGAGGAGCGGCGCATTCCAGGTATCTGCCAGGTACATACCGGGTATTTGCTCGAATAAAGTGTGTCGGTGCAGTATTGCAAGGTTTATTGGGGGCAATTATCACCAATAAAGCTGCTATTGGGCCTTAACCACTTCATTGCCATTGCGGCTAGCCGCTAAGGTAATGAAGCTGCTATAATTATTTTTTTAATAGTGTGCAGGAGCAGTGGGTCTCTTGAGCTGAACCGCTTTGATTTCTGGCTCAGGGACCCCCTGCTTCCTGAGTAACAGGCCCCGGTGTGGGGCATCGGATGCCAATGTCGCCGCCATTTTTAAAGCGTCCACGTCACATGACACGGGACATTTAAATAATTGAGGAGATACTGGCACCCCATATCTGGGTGTGTAACTCAGGAAGCAGGGGTTTCCCGAGGCTGAACAAATGTGGTTCATCTCGGGAGACCCCCTGCTCCCGCACACTTAATAAAAATGACATTAATGCAACTTCATTGCCATAGCGGCTTGCCACTACAGTAATGAATTATTTTTTATTGATATGTGTGTTTTCATACTAGTTTACATAAGATGGGGTTTCCTGAGCTGAACCGCATTGGTTTCAGCCTCGGGGACACCCTACTTCATGAGATACAGGCCCCATTATGGGGTGCCATGTTCCCCATGCATGATTTAAATCTCCCGGACACATGACCCCAAAATGGGACCTGTATCTCATGAAGTAGGGGGTCCCCAAGGTTGAAACCAATGCAGTTCAGCTCAGGAAACCCCTTGCTTATGTACACTAGTATTAAAATGAATATTTATACTGTACGATCGCCTCTAAGAGCTGTGCATGGAGATGCAGCGTCTCCATGCAGTTCTTACAGGCTGCTTATTTTTCTATCAGCTATTGCGCTTTAGAAAATTAGGAACGATAGCAGGGGCAAAAAACAGAGGTGGAAAAATCAGGAGAAAGAACAGTACAAGCAATCAATATCTTTATATAAACATTTAAATTGTGTAGCATGGCTGGTCCAGATTGCCTCTCTACCCCCTATCATGTAAGCCCTTAGGAGCTCTAGGCTGTGACAGGTTATCCTGCAGGTATTGACCCTCTCATGCTGACTCTCTGAATGACAGAAGAGGTGGTGCCCCAAAAGTCTGTGCATACCCAATCATGATACAGACCTCGTGCCCTCCCCTTTTGGAGTTTCAGAGAGGAATTGCCAAATTATAGTTGTCCAGGTTTCCCCCTCCTTTGGGTGAGATGCGTGAGTTCTGCTCCCACCCTCTGGGGTAGGAGGCAGAAAGATCAGAGGCCTCCATGCCAAGAGAGCCAAGCCCCATCCAGAGGCCTGGAATCCTCTGTGACCCATCTGTATCCGCTGTGTGTACCATCTACAGTGACTGGAAATAAAGCCCCTTTGTTTTATGTACCTCTGACTGAGTCTACAGTCTATTGGGCAGGGGTGTGAAAGAATTCTGTTATAGTGGGGACTGTCTCTGGGAATCCTGGAGCTCACTGAAGATGAAGTCGCTGACACCATAAGCGAAGTCTGAATTCACCAAAAGCCTGTCCTGTTCCCCACACCATCGTGGAAAACTCAGCTCTCCTGGACCCTCACAGGTATGCAAGCACCACAAACATCAGTAGTAGCAGCAACATCTTCCAGAGAGTGGGGGAACATGTGTTACAATAATATATAAAAAAAAGTTTGCCAATCCTCCTGGCACATTGCCATGAACTAAAGAACCACAAACATAAATAATAAAAAATATATATAATCATTTGTTTTGATACATCACATGCCAAGTCTTCCACTCTTTTCATGACTGTATTTTGGTAAACGGAGATGTTTTCAGACATTTTAATGAACACTTGGGTTGCTACTGCTTTCAGCAAAAATGGACAAGCTCTCTTTCACTATTTCACCATTTGATAAGATTTTTCTTCCACACAAGAATGAGAGAAAATTTATATGAAGCTTTCATCATGCTCTTCATTTTTACCTTCTTTTTGACAAAAAAGTTTTGCTGAGATGAAAGCCCCACCTTCTTCTTTGAAATATAATCTGCTCTCAGAGAAGATCCAGCAGGATACATACTGTTGAAGTCCTCATGTGTCTTTTTGAAGTGTCTTTTAAAAATATAATTCTTTGGCCCTACAACTATGGCAGAACAGATTAAACACAAAAGTTGATTGTCACGGGAGACCAATGTTTTTAACACTTTAAATTACCGGATCCTTTGA
This sequence comes from Ascaphus truei, assembly GCA_036426205.1. Lineage (NCBI taxonomy): Eukaryota > Metazoa > Chordata > Amphibia > Anura > Ascaphidae > Ascaphus > Ascaphus truei. The sequence goes on from WSYH01007716.1 coordinate 15,988, forward strand.
TTGAACAAAACGTGAGATAAAAGAAATTGTGATTTATTTACACGAGAAACACACACAGCTTGATTTACAAAAGAACACGAATAAACACTTACTGGGATGGGGCAAAACAAAATGTTTCTGGAATGAACTTCACCGAAATAAAGTCTCTAGGCACCAATTCCCCGCTTAGAATACCTAAACAAGCCCCCTTCCCTGGTGGCAGAATATCTACCTCTGTCCTTGACATCTGGACATCTGCTGGGCAAACTGTTTATAATAACTCCTCCTAAAGTAACACTGTGATCTCTCACTGCCTTTGTTAAGTCCGGACTTCTGCCGACAGCTAGGCGACGCATCAGCAGAGTGTCTCAGAAGTCCGCATTTAAGGTATGCATGATTCACTCCCCGGAATTGCCGGTCATATACTGTGCATGTGAATCCCCAATGAATCCACTGCCCCGCCTGTCTGAATATTAATTTCTTTAATCTCATTATTTTAATGCACTAAAAAGAGAGGAACTTTCATTCATGACTGTGTGTAAAAGTTAATAACAAGGAAAACATAAATGCTTTACTGTTGGGTCCTCAGCAGCATTCACACCAAATTTCATTGCGCCCGCATACTCCTAACTTAAGTAAGCTCCCTGCTTCTGTGCTGTGTGAAAAGCAACTGGTATTAAAACCCTTTGCAGTTTGGCAGTGATACATTGTTGCAATACTCAGAACTAATACATAACTGTGACTGCACTCATACAATGTAACTTAGTATAATAGTATAACTTACTCCGGTAGCATCTTTATCCAGTTGATACCGCTCGCAAGAATATGGGCAACAGACGCTGTATGTTTCGGGTCATTGTCCTGGAAGAAACGGTGACCAGATGGAAAATCATGCCTAATGTATTCCACAATCTCGGGGAATATTTGCTCTTGGAAAAATTCTTTATCCATGATTCCTGGAACAAGAAAAGAAAAAAGATAATGTACCAAATACTGTACACTACAGTCATACAGTGCATAAGGCCACAACATGTGAATTTGTGCATTATTCTACCCTCAAAGATGATGATGCATCCTGGTCCACGTGTAGAGATTGCACCCCACACATGCATCTTCGCTGGGTGCTTGGGACGGGGCTTCAGAGATAAGCATCCTTTTTTGTGGAATGCAAAAGTGGCAAATTTCTCAAGAGCTACAGTTGTCTCGTCAGTAAAGATGACATCCTGAAAAGTCTTGCCACTTTTGATCCATGCCCGTGTTTGGTCCACTCTTTTGAACTTGTTGGCATCCCTCATCACAGGATACACTCGGTAATGACAAAGAATAATTTTACAGGTACAGTAAAACCACCCTTTTACCTATTTTGTCACAGTAAGACACTTACTTTACACGTCCATATTTCCATCCCAATTACGTTTCATCTGCCTGATGCTGGTCTCAGATGCTCTTATATTGTGAGTTTTCTCCAGAGCAGTCTTGACCCCTGCTGCGCACCTCTCATCATTCTCTTCACTTATTTGGTCTATCAGAAGCATTGTCGTCCTACAGTGTAAAGGAAAACAGAATAATTTGTTACAGTAGGCCCCAAATTTTCTAGAAAATAAATTTAATGCTGACTATCCTTAAACCTTGCCCAACAAATCAAGCATCCCAATAGCTAGCACGGATGGTACTGTCCCATACTCAGTCAATCCTACCACACATTGTGACCAAGCACTGCCATCTACAGCACTTATTCCCTCATAACCTCTTAGATTGTAAACACTTCGGGGTAGGAATTTCCTTTCCTATTATCTGCTTTGCTGCACTTATTGCTTATTTGCTGTACTTATTGTATTATTATAATACAATATTATATTATAATAATGTACTGTATTCTTTGTGAAGCACTGATTACACTTTTGGCGCTATATAAATAAAGACATACAGTTCAGTGCAATATAATATGCAATGCAACCTGAAAAAGAATGAGAATGTGTGAATGTCTTTTATCGCTCTGGGGGAGGTGTCGATAAGCTGTTGAATGTCCTTCTGCTACAGTATGCTTTTTGAGGGGGGAAGGTGCAATTTTGCCAGTCCAAGTGTGCAGGATAATACACTGTTCAGTAGTTCAAAGACATCATTTGAATGGTTTTACAATAAACGTTCACTGCAGCACATGCTGTAAATAACCCCCCACAAAAAAATTAGACTATGCCACCTCATACAGTACATGTACAGTATACAGTCGAAATAAAAAGTAAGTGATTTTAAGAATTTAAAAATTGATAAAATATTAAAAACATGCATACAAGACATTATTAGAGTTATAGGACAATTTATTTTCTCTAAAATAATTTCTAGGAAAGAAGTACTGTAAAACACACTAATGCATTTTACCAGTGATAGTGTAATTACAGTCCATACTGAAGCGGGCCTAGCCTGAATGGGCGGCACAGCAGGTGACCGGGGGGCTCGGCCTCCCCGAACCGGATTGGCCGCAAGAGCGGCCGGGGGAGGGGCTGCAGGGATATAGCCAGCAGCCAGGAGAGAGGTCCGGCCTCTTGCTCCTGGCTGGCTAAGGATTTGGACGTCCCTCTCCTCCCCTGCAAGCTACAGTAAGGTAAGACCCCCGAAAGGGGGGTCAATCCTGGGCACTCCCCCCTCCTGTATAGCCGCGATTTTTGAATCGGCGGTGAGGGGGGAGGCGGGATGCAGGGAGGAGAGGGAACCCGTGGTGCATCTGCCCGTCCCCATCCTCCAGCTGCGGCGCGCGGCATGGGGCTGGGGAGGTCAGTGCTAAGCTGCGCCGGCCGGGTCTCCACGGAGCAGGCGGGCAGGGGGCCTCAGCGAAAGGGAAGGAGGTTGCGTGCGGGGTTTGCCAGGGAGGGCGCCGGGTCTAAGGGGTCTCGCTACTCACCCGGAGCGTGCTGGATGGGCGGCCACGCGCCGCGTCGTCCCCCCCCTCGCGGCGCAGGTCAGGGTCGGCACAGGCCACTTCAGGGATCACTCGATCCCCAGGGACTCCCCCCCCCCCCACGATTGCCGCGCTGCGCTAACGGGCGGCGAGGGGGGGGAGGCGGGGTTTGCAGAGGGACTCTGCGGCGCGATCAAGAGGGGAGGGACAGCGGTTGGAGCATCCTTCCTCTCCCGGCGCTCCCGCGAGGGTTCGGGCAGCTGTTCCCGCAGGAGGGAGGCCGGGACTCCTGCTCCCACGTGGCGTCTGATCGCAGGGGAGGAAGAGGCAAGCGCGGGTGGCAGGTCCCTCGCAGGACTCCGGTATAGCCGCAATTTTCGAATCGGCGGCGAGGGGGGAGGCAGGACGCAGGGAGGAGAGGGCCTCAGCATCAGGGGAATGGGTGCAAGGAATTGACCGGGCAGGAGGAGGCCGCGCGGGATATGCGCAGGGGGCGGGTCACGGCGCGGGAGAAGAGGGATTGTACGAGGGGGGCGGGGAGGAGGCAGCCTCTTCCTCGGGGCTCACGCGGCGGGGCGCCGCGTCCCGCTAGGGGTAGCGGTGACGCAGGGTGAGCGCGGTCAGGGGGGTGCGGGTGTACGAGGAGAGGCGCCGGGTTTCTGCTCCCGCGGGTTTCCGCTCCCACGTGGCGCCGCGTCCCGCTAGGGGTAGTGGGTACGCGGGGGGAGCGGGAAAAGGGGGGCCGGGCGAGGGAGGGAGTCCTTGGGGTCACGTGGTGCTCCCGCGAGTTCGGGCAGCTGTCCCGGGGCGGCCTGGGCAGCAATCACCCTTTAGTCGCGCGGTTCTCCCCCCCCCCCCCAACAGGGGGGGGCGGGGGAACATGGGGGGTCCAACGGGCCAGCAAGGGCGCAAAGGAGTACAGCGCGGCGCTGGAGGAAAGGTGGATACCTTGGGGGGAGTAGGGGGGCGAGCACGTGGCAGCTCCCCCCCCTCTCCTTTAACGACCAGCAATAAAGATTGGCGGTGTTTGGGGTCAGATGCTTTATTTCGCCCCCCCACCCCCTCTCCATTAATGAATTGTGCAGTGCTGGGTTGCCAATAAAGATTGTTTGGGTTTGGGGACAGAAGTATGCATGCCTTTGGTTGGGGGGGGGGGGGGGCCACATACAGGTCTTAAGAATAGTACCACACGCACTGGGATTGGGGGGCGGCCAATTGCTTAGGGCATAAGTATTCGCCAGACGCGCGGGGGCTAGAGAGCATGTCATTAAATAAATAAATAAATTAAAAAATTTTTTTTAAAAAAAAAGGCTATTTCAGGGGATGCAGGAAAGCCACCATAGTATATGAACCAGTGGGGTTATGCATATGGTTATATACGGTATGTAAATCAATCGATCATGTTGCCAATATTAAATAGTTCACCGTTATGTCGTCAATGTTAAACAGTTCACATACGATATTTCATGGTTCTTTAACACCGGAAGTCACGTAGGATATAGAGGTATATACATATAGACATATATACATAAAAAAAAAAAAAATGGTTAGGCAAGGGGTAACGTGTAATTTTGTTATTACAGCAGTTGCGCAGGAAGGCAAAGCACCGGCACGCAGGGCTTTTGGGAATGTCTTTACAGGCCAGTATGATGCGGATCTTGGCGGAGGCACAGGACCACGACGAGGGGTGGCTGCACCAGCAAGTGCGGGAATTGATGCAGGGGCCTGGAAGCAACCAAGGAGGGTCGAGCAGCCGGGAGGACGCTCAAGCGGACTGGGAGGCCACGTGCGCCGGGGCTTGGCCGTCATCAAGCGACGAAGGCGGTCCTAGCGGCGGAGAACGACATCCGGTCAGGTTGCTTACAGGGAAGCAAAAGGGTAAAGCAGTGGTGACTGGGGAAAAAGCCACAGCCTGTCACGGGAGAGGCCATGGGGAAGGGGACGCAGCCTGGAGGGCAAGCGAACGGAAGGTGGCAGTTGGTCTCAAAAAAAAAAAAAAAAAAAAAAAAAATTATGCGCATAATTATGTATATGTATATATATACGTAGGTATGAGCATAGGGTTGAGGCCAACATGGAGGGAAGACCCCACCGCCGGGCGCGGGGAGAGCGGTGCGGGTCGGGCCGCGAGCTGATCGACAGACGGGCCATGGTAGGGGCGAACGGCGCCCAAGTGGAGGAAAGGAGCACGTGGGGCCCACAAGGGGCGCTTGCGGGGGTGGGCTGGAGCCCTGGATGGCGGCTTCCGGTTAGGTCGAATGAAGCCTGCGGGGGGGGTTTCAACATTGTTTCTCTTACAGGAAAGGCGGGACCGGTCGGGACACGTTCGACCTCGCTTCGCGGCGCTGGTACGTCGTCCACGACTCGGAAACGGACGGAGCGCCCTGGCGGGCCTGCGAACAGAACTCGGAGGGGCAAGGGCCTCGAAGTTGGTCCCGACAGGCGGTTCACATCGCCGCCGGGGACAGGGATACCAAAGGGTAAACGTATGAGAGCTACGCATATAAGGGGGGCTACCTTGCCGGGCATCCGCGGTTCCCCAATACCGGAGAGTTCGGTAGCGGGGGCGGCGGGCAATGCCGAGGCGAGAATCATCAGCATAGTGGAGAAGGCCGTTCAGGCGGCGTTACTAGCGGCAGGCGTAGGCAAGGCTAGCGAGGCGCAAGGAGGAGCAGCAGCAGGCGCGAACCCTGGAGCAGCAAGCGCGACTCAGGAGCAGGCTGCGGCAGGGGAGGAAGGCGCTAGCGGGGGCGGGGGGTCAGCAGCTAGCCAGGTAGCGGCAGGGCAGGGGGCGGGAGTAACAGCAGCGGCTAGCGCAGTAGGAGGAGCAGCGGAGGGGGCGGGGACCGGGGTGCCAGTAGCAACGGCAAAATCAAAGAGGGTAGGAGATGCGGCATATGGTGATTCATATACAGCGGTCACCCGGTCCCTGGGCGCGCACCTGGCAGACGAGGTGAAGGAAAGAATTTGGGCAGGGGACTTTGTTGAGTTATTGACGTTGCTTCCCGGTTACAACGATGCAGTAGCGAGATCCGAAAAGAAAGGGGAAGCTAAGAAGGACGATGTAGAGAGACGGTTGTACCTACGCACTTTTGGTAACTGGGTGCAAGCGTTTGGGATATTGGCAGGCGTAGTGGGGGAGAAGCAGCCACATTTATGCACCGCGCTGTTTAAATATCAGGACATCATCAGGAAGGCTTTTCAAAAACATGGGGGGATGGGATGGTGGACATACGACGTGGAATTCAGGCAAAGTATGCAGGAGAATAAAGGGGTGGTTACGTGGGACCGTAAGGACGTCGACCTATACTTAGATCACATTTCGGGGGGAGGAGGTTCAACCTCTCGCGGGGCAGGCGCGCAAGGGGACACTGGCGGTAACAATTCACAGGAGGGTTCGGATTGGTTCGCGCGGCCAGCAGGAAGGGGACGCGCAGTCGGTAAACAGTCGGGCATATGCTGGGGTTTTAACGAGTCAAAATGCAGATTCCCTAATTGTCATTTCCAGCATAGCTGCGCCGGGTGCGGGGGCCAGCACCCCAAGTCCAAATGTTATAAGAAGGACAGTAAAGGGGTGAAGGGGGAGGGCGCGAACGCCAATTTCGGTAAAGAATATGGCGCCTCGGCAGGAAAGGCACCCCAATAAAGCGGCAGCCGAGTTTGGGCAGAAGGGGTCGGGAGGCAGCGAGCGAGGGTATGGCGGTACGGGCCTGATTTAAGGGGTGGTTAAACAGGCCCGTCGGTGGCGGCAGTTGGGGGGGGGGGGTAGGTGCTTGTCCTGCCAGAGGGGGCTCGGGGCTGGTAAAGCAGGTTGAAGCGAGGGGGCAGGTCACCGGGACGTACTTCCGGGTGCCCCCTCTTGCATTGCCCAGCACCGAGCACTTTCTGGGGCGGACGGGCAGCACGCTACCTCAGTTATGATTATGTTTATTATTAATAAACAAAGCCGCGGCCATTTTACCTCCAGACTGTGTCCTCTCTTTATTTGGTACGTTAAATAGAAATAATTCTAGGTGAGGGGGGGAGCTCGCGCCTCCCTGGTCATGTACAGTAAAGAAAACAAAAATACTTACTCTGTAGTGACTGTGGGATTCCACTTTACATTTTTTTGCCTTACCATGGGCATGATAACTTACAGCGCTTGTTATTAAATCGAGGCCCGAAGCAACTAACCAGCGTTGGATCTGTAAAATTCCGTGTTCATTCTTGTACATATCCTGTATTCTCATGCTGAAATCCTTTGAAATCTTTTTCGTCGGCATCATTGCTTTTATGTATTCAATCTGCATTGAATCAACAAAATGGATGGTGCATTTATACTTTAATTTAATGGGCCTCAGCCTTGCTCGACAGGTTTAGTACACAGTACGCCCAATTTTAAACCCCTGCAGCTCGTGTCCTGGCCCGCAAAAAAATTCAAATAGGGACACAGTGTATAAAAGGTGACACAAATTGCATAGCCTCCCACACGCTGATCTCTATCTGAACTTGCTCTTGTCCAGATACTGCATTATGCATTATTCAATCTGCATCCATGGATCAACCCTGATTCTATGGGAGCAGGAACCTGCTTGCTTCTGCCGTGCTGACCACGAGAAAGCGAAAGGCGGAAGCTGTTTCTAAGCCAAAGCGAAAGGACAATAAAAAAAATGTTCTGAAGACTCCAAAGGCTAAGAACCCTGGGCCTTATTATGTGAAGAAGAAAATGAAGAAGAAGAAATCTATAAACACCACATCAGTTTTGAGATGTACAGCGAGTGGACCCAACATGTAAATTATGAAGGGAATAAAACCAAGAAGGCTCTGCAGGAAAATTTAAGAAACACAATTTTAGAAGAAGTGCAGTGTTATTTTATTGTTACAGTAACACTCATGTTATGAGAACTGTGAGAGACAATGGCCTTTTGAGGCATTCAAAGACTTTTCTGTTTGATTGTAGTGTACTGTACTGGAGTTCAAAATTTATAGAAAAATGTTTTTAACATAAAAAAAAACTGTTTATTGTTTTAAATTGTTTCATTGTTTATTGCTTTTCATGCTTGGTACTGTATAATCATATCTTTCTATTAATGTTTTGCATGTGCATGTCCGGAGCTTGGTGAAGATAAAGTGCAGGATAACCCCCCTCCCCCCAATACTGGCAGGTAAGACTCAGTGCACCAATCAATAACTATTATAGTTATACTGTATACAGTATAGTTACTGTATACTGGAATATAGTAAGGTACTGTACTGTATTAAGGTAAGTACAGGTACAGTAAGTATGATAAAGGATAGTATGGCACTCAAAAAAATGTATATATATATATATATATATATATATATATATATATATGATCAGGTAATAAAGAACAATAGGCACTCCTTGAATAGAAAAAAGGGTGCAAATCCTTGACAAATAAATAGGCAATACGATACCGCACGTGGACGAATATCAGAGGCAGCACTCAAATGAATATCAAAAATCTGTATTATTCAACAAAACATCATATCCAACATTTCGGTCTCAAACGGGACCTTGTAAAGGTGTATGACCGTTTGAGGACGAAACGTTGGATATGATGTTTTGTTGAATAATACAGGATTTTTGATATTCATTTGGAGTGTGCGCCTCTGATACTTGTAAGTGCAGAGGTTATCTATTGCATATAATATATATATATATTAATATATATATATATATATATATAATATATTATATATATATATATATATATTAATTATATATATATATATATATAATATATATGTGTAACGGTTTTTGTGAACCGGCCTGACCCACCCAATCTCACATTGGCCCCTGTGGTCTAACCGGTCCCCATTACAGTGTGATAGTGTCTGGTGGTGCACCTGTTGGCTACAGGACTCCTGAGTCTCCCACATGATGGTGTGTGGGGAGGACCCGTCCAGACAGGCAGCTGAGGTAGTGTGCTGAGTCCTACCTAGTTCCAGTGCAGCGCCTCCACCTCATCAGGGTCCCTTCGGTCACTTGGGGATGGTCCTGGCGAGGAACTCCTCTGTGGTGCTCCTCTCTGTACATTCACTCCACACATGTACACAAGAGGGTTTGTGATTAAGAGCATCTTTATTGCTTGAGGTGGGCTAGCTGCCCTCCACAATGGGGTATACTTAGCCCTCCATCTTCCAGCTGCTTCCCTCCGAAAGGTACGCCTTCCCTTAATAGGTGGGTTCCCTATCCCCGCAGGGATCTCGGCCCTGTTCCAGGTCCCTGGTCACAGTTCTCTCAGGCAGCTTGTCTCTGTCTGCTTTGTGCTACCAGACTCACAGCTCTGCATTCAGACTACTGCAACAATGTTGCAGACCTCCATCTGCCTCTTACTGAACACAGCAGCACAGCAACAGGAACTCCTAACTTTGGATCAGTGCTGTGCCTTATGTATACTCTGGAGGCTGACACACCTCTGACATCACTAACCATGGAGTCAGAGCCTGTGACCACTCCCATCCATACATAGGGCACCTCACCAGGGTGTGAGGGCAAACCTCCATAATTACTGCTGGCATGCCCACAACTTACCAGGCCTTACTGTCAGCAGGAGAGATGACTGCAGCCATTTTACATGACCGCTACATATATATATATATAAAACAAAAAGGAAACATCGCGGCTCCCATTATTGTGTAAAAATAATTTATTATTTAAAACTGCTAGATTACGGACACTCACTCAGTGTATAAAAAGGTAATAAGCAGTGAATATGAATAACTTGGCTCATCACCTGTTCTCCCGTTCAGTGCGCCGATCCACGTGTACTACTCTGGTAGCCTCCGTCGCGGAAGCCAGGAGCGTGCGCGCGCACTAGATAACTTCCTGGTTTTCAAGTTTCGCGACAGCTGCTCACCGGTTGATGTCACAGGATCCGGACGCAATTCAATATGCACGATATACAGTGCTCAGATAGAGGAATAGAGGGATGAGAAATCGCCAAGAAATAAAAAATGTACTTCCAAATAGATAAAGTCCATAAATAGGTCTTGCCCCATGCGTTTCGTCGCTGCATGCGACTTCCTCAGGGGCTAAGAATAAACTGATAACAATCCAAATATATAGTCAAATGCTTAATTGAATACTTCATGACACATGGGTCATGATTAATTAACTCCTTGGGGCTGGGAGGGGAAAAAAATGGAATGGAACATGAGGAAGGGAAAATAGGAATGAAATTGCATGAAAATACATACACATATAACACAAAACATAAAAATGTAAACTATACATAAAAAGTTAAAAAATTTAAAAATTATATATTTTGTATTTTAATATAAGAAAAGCACTCAGTTAAAACTAAATAAATATTACATAGTATAAAAAATGTAAAATAGAAGTGTTATTATCAATTGACATTAAATAATATCCACACAGTGATATAAATATGTTATTATGGCTATTAACATATAGCCTGATCTACATGGCAACATAAAATACACCTTAGCGTGCGGATAACAGCTATCAAAGAGGAAATATACTAAAAATAATCTTGTATCATTCAAATACACCAACCATCTAGAGCAGTGGTTCCCAAACTTTTTCGGTTCAAGGCTCCCCAAGGCAATCAGGATTTTTTCAAGCCTCCCCAAGGCGATCAGGATTTTTCCGCAGCGCCCAAAGTAAAAACAAAGGTGTATATACATACCTAACAGTTGCAGTGTGCAGTTGGTGTCTCTCTCAGACCTCTTTCTCTCTTTCTCTCTCAGACCTCTCTCTCTCTTTCTCTCTCAGACCTCTCACTCTCTTTCTCTCTCAGACCTCTCACTCTCTTTCTCTCACAGACCTCTCTCTCTTTCTGTCTCAGACCTCTCTCTCTCTTTCTCTCTCAGACCTCTCTCTCTCTTTCTCTCTCAGACCTCTCTCTCTCTTTCTCTCTCAGACCTCCCTCTCTCTCTTTCTCTCTCGGGACCTCTCTCTCAGACATCTCTCTCTCAGACCTCTCTCTCTCTCTCAGACCTCTCTCTCTCAGACCTCTCTATCTCTCAGACCTCTCTCAGACCTCTCTCTCAGACCTCTCTCTCTCTCAGACCTCTCTCTTTCTCAGACCTCTCTCTCTCAGACCTCTCTCTCTCAGACCTCTCTTTTAGACCTCTCTCTCAGACCTCTCTCTCTCTCAGACCTCTCTCTCTCTCTCTCTCTCTCTCAGACCTCTCTCTCAGACCTCTCTCTCAGACCTCTCTCTCTCTCAGACCTCTCTCTCTCTCTCTCAGACCTCTCTCTCTCTCAGACCGCTCTTTCTCTCTCAGACATCTCTCTCTCTCTCTCTCTCTCTCTCTCTCTCTCACACAGACCTCTCTCTCTCAGACCTCACTCTCTCTCTGACCTCACTCTCTCTCTCTGACCTCACTCTTCTATCTCTGACTCTAATCTCTACCTGACCTCACTCTCTCTCTCTGACCTCACTCTCTCTCTCTGACCTACTTCTCTTCGACCACTCTCTCTCTCAGACCTTACTTATCTCCTCTCAGACCTCACTTCTCTCTCTCAGACCTCACTCTCTCCTCTCAGACCTCACTCTTTCTCAGATCTACCTCTCTCTCAGACCCACACACACACACACACACACACAACACTACACACACACAAACACACACACCTCACACACACACACACACACACACACACACACACACACACACACACACAGACACACACTCTCTCTCACAGACAGACACACACTCTCTCTCACAGACAGACATATACTATCTCACAGACAGACACACACTCTCTCACAGACAGACACTCTCACTCTCTCAGACACATTCTCTCTCTCTCTCAGACACATTCTCTCTCACTCTCTCAGACACATTCTCTCAGACACACTCTCTCTCTCACTCTCTCACTCTCTCAGACACACTCTCTCTCACTCTCTCAGACACACTCTCTCAGACACACTCTCTCTCACTCTCTCAGACACACTCTCTCTCACACATAGTACTAGAGCCAATCAGAGTTGGGATGTATTTCCCACGCTCTGATTGGCTACCGTACCATGTGAGGCCGGCCATGTTTCTTTTCATGGCGTCATCTTAAAGGCAATTGAAGCACAGCCATTCTGATTGGCTCTGCTTTCATTGCTTTTTAATTGACGTCATCATTTTTTTTTGTTCGGCCAAATCACATGTTTTTCATGGCCCAATCAGGACCGTGGGAAACATTTGACCAAAATGTGACGGCATAGGCCTATAAAAGCCTATGTCGCCTCATTTTTAAGCTAGTCGCCGAGGAGGGAACATCTCCCCTCCTAAGAAGAGAAGAAGGGCGTTGCGTAAGAAGATGGAAGAAGACGGAAGAAGACGGAAGAAGCCGGAGAAGACCCTAAAAGACCAAAAAGAAGAAAAGAAGACAGACAGGACAGACGGGAAGGATTATAAATAGAAGAACAAGACACCGTTATGGATTGTAATAGTTTTTTTTTACATTTATTTTTTTACTTCAATAGTTTTATGTGTGCAATCTCTAATTACCTAAAGAACAGTATAGCTGCAGCTCAATTCGTTTTCCATGTATTGATAGGTCGAAATTTGGTGACATATTAAAAGCTGGCATTTGTTTATAATCTGCTTGACTGGCAGTGGAAGCTCATGAATATTCATGAGCATTCCTGCACTGACAAGTGCTAGAGGGAGGGCAGGGCTGACAAAGGGGTGTGCCAGAGCTTGTGACAGGACATGAAGGGGCAGTGCCTTAGCAAATGGCTGTTAAAATAGAATACAAGAAAATTGGTCTTTCAAAGTTGTTTTTTTAAAAACAGAAAATGCTAAAAGTATTTTTCCTTACTACAGAACTGATTTATTAAAAAAAACAAACATGCAGGATATTGACTGAGCTGCAGCTTTAATGCCCGTGAATGTATCTATATACATACATTCACGGACACTGAATGGGTGTATTCTATTTGAATTTTGTATGCAAATGAATTATTTTTTATGCTGTATTATTGCCCCTGTATTTTATGTATATCTATCTATATGGATAGACATACAGGGATAATAATTGATTGGTTTGCTAATGTTTATGTTCTTTTCATGTATGACTAATGTATTTATCAGCTTTATTTTGTCATTGTTGTGAATAATGTAATTTGTATTTAGTTACAGGTTAATTGTAATGGCTTCTTTATGGTACTTAGATTAGAATGATGGTGGTAACTTTAAATACAAATTGTTTTGACAATGGTTTGGCTTTAGGAATTGAATAGGGAATTGTATAATTGATTTGTATTGTATTGTAATTGTTTGAGGAAATGGATTAATTGATTAATGCTACTGCACCGACACACTTTATTCGAGCAAATACCCGGTATGTACCTGTACCTGGCAGCTGGACGCCGACTCCTCACCTCTGTACAGCCCCGTTGCATTTGCCTTCCCAGCCTGGGTTCATGGCTGGCTGACGGGCGGCTGATGCTGTTAAATGATAATGTAGGATTTGGCTGCAATGCTTCGCGTGTCTACCAGATGGCATAAATTCATGAATTGTAATGCAGTATATATATATATACTGTGCAGTATTGCAGCCAGAGGGAATAAAATGCTTCAATCCCTGCCTGGAAAATAACCCAATGCACTCGGGCAGAAAACAGTCACAAACCTCAATACACCCGGGTATACCCGAATTCGTGGGACTAGCCGCGCTCGAATAAAGTGTGTCGCCAGTGTAATTGTATTGATGTTGCTTAGTTTCTATTTGATTTTCATGATGGCATTTCTGGTTAGGGGACATTGTTCATATTGTATTTTATTGTAACATATATTTTGCATTGTGTTACATGATGCACAGATTAATAGCATCATGTACACACTCAATGCAATTGTGTGACATTTCATAGACATTTGTGTAGCTTCATTTTTGTTGATTCATATTTACAATGGCTGTTGGATTTATTTTAACATGCAATGTGGTTATTTTAAGATTAAAAATTAATGTTTTGATTTATGCATGTTTTATGTGTTTAATAATGGGCAAATAATCTATTATCCATATCTGGATAATAGTTATTTGGCACATTATTGTACTGTATGTGTTTGGAGGGGAAAGGGTGTAATGTATGTATTGAATGTATAGGTCAGGTTTATTTATTTTACATTCATGGTTGGTTCCTTGGTTCTGCGTGAGACCTCTGGAGACCACCTGCGGTATCCTTGGGTATCTCACGGGTATCAGGCTGCGTGGGTCCACGGGTGACACCTGCGAGGAAGAATCGGTGGCCCCACATCTGTGGGGGCACCGCTGACCCGTAGTGTGCCGGGAAGAACTGGTGGCATCAAATCCGTGGGGGCACCGCAGACCCGTAGTCTGCGGGGAAGAACCGGTAGCCTCACATCCATGGGGGCACCGCGGACCCGTAGTGTGCGGGGAAGAACTGGTGGCATCACATCCGTGGGGGCACCATGGACTAGTAGTCTGTGGGTAAGAACCGGTGGCCTCACATCCGTGGGGGCACCGAGGACCCGTAGTGTGCGGGGAAGAACCAGTCACCTCACATCCGTGGGGGCACCGCGGACCCGTAGTGTGCGGGGAAGAACCGGTGGTCCCACATCTGTGGGGGCACCGCGGAACCGAAGTGAGCACCTGTGGATCCCCAGACACCCGTGAGAACCACCGGAGGCCCCTCAGACACCTGTGGGTCTGACCCGAGTCTCTTCCCGACATCCGAGGGGCTACAATGGGGACACAATTGTGGCCCACTGTGACCCGCAGAGACCACCAGGGGCCATGGCGCTTGGCGGGACCCACCAACAGGTCTCCAGAACCTGTATGAAACAAGTTGCTGGTACCCTGTAGGTATTGTATTGTATTGTATGTCTTTATTTATATAGCGCCATTAATGTACATAGCGCTTCACAGTAGTAATACATGGGGTAATCAAATAAATAACAGATAATATAAATAACAGATCATGGGAATAAGTGCTTTAGACATAAAAGTAACATTTTGGAAGAGGAGTCCCTGCCCCGAGGAGCTTACAGTCTAATTGGTAGGTAGAACGTACAGAGACAGTAGGAGGGAGTTCTGGTAAGTGCGTCTGCAGGGGGCCAAGCTTTATGTATCGTGTTCAGAATATCCACAGTGCTATTCATATGCTTCTTTAAGCAAGTGTGTCTTAAGGTGGGTCTTAAAGGTGGATAGAGAAGGTGCTAGTCGGGTACTGAGGTGAAGGGCATTCCAGAGGTGTGGGGCAGAAAGTGAGAAAGGTTTAAGGCGGGAGAGGGCTTTAGATACAAAGGGGGTAGAAAGAAGACATCCTTGAGAAGAACGCAAGAGTCTGGATGGTGCATAACGAAAAATTAGGGATGAGATGTAAGGAGGGGCAGAAGAGTGTAAAGCTTTAAAAGTGAGGAGAAGAATGGAATGTGAGATGCGGGATTTGATCGGAAGCCAGGAGATTTCATGAGGGGAGATGCTGAGACAGATCTAGGAAAGAGTAGAGTGATTCTGGCAGCAGCGTTTAGGATAGATTGTAGGGGAGACAGGTGAGAGGCAGGAAGGCCGGACAGCAGGAGGTTACAGTAATCAAGACGGGAGAGAATGAGGGCCGGAGTCAGAGTTTTAGCAGTCGAGCAACAGAGGAAAGGGCGTATCTTTGTTATATTGCGGAGGAAAAAGCGACAAGTTTTAGAAATGTTTTGAATGTGAGGGGCGAATGTGAGAGAGGAGTCGAGTGTGACCCCTAGGCAGCGTGCTTGGGCTACTGGGTGAATGATTGTAGTTCCAACAGTAATGTGGAAGGAGGTAGTAGGGCCAGGTTTGGGAGGAAGTATGAGGTGCTCTGTTTTAGCCATGTTGAGTTTAAGGCGGCGGAGGGCCATCCAGGATGATATAGCAGAGAGACATTCAGAAACTGTGGTTTGTACAGCAGGTGTAAGGACAGGTGTTGAAAAGTATATTTGTGTGTCGTCGGCATAGAGGTGATAATTAAACCCAAAAGATGTTATTAGGTCACCTAGAGAGAGTGTGTACAGAGAAAAGAGAAGAGGTCACAGGACAGAGCCCTGGGGTACCCCCACAGAGAGATCAATAGAGGAGGAGGAGGTGTTAGCAGAAGAGACACTGAAAGTACGATGGGAGAGGTAGTATGAGATCCAGGATAGAGCTTTGTTCCGAATACCTAGAGTTT
>WSYH01007717.1:0-31985 GCA_036426205.1 Ascaphus truei
GGGGGGGGGGGGGGTTAGGGGCAGCCCCTCTCTCTTCTGTTTTGTAGCCTGCATTTTGACAGGCCTATCTCTCCCACACTCCATCTGGGGCCTTTGATCAGTGGAACAAGACATGTCACATTAAGGGCAAGAGGGAACCAAAAAAGAAAGACAAAATGCTAAGCCTCTATCTTTGGCCTTTACCACTTAGAAGAGGTGTGACAAGCACCCATCCTCCAAAGCAGTCCCATGCTGCATTCAACATGGGGAAGCAAAGAGGGGGAGGATTGCACTTGCAAGGCACAGAGATCTCCCTGACCCATGACTGCTATGGCCCATAGAGGGGTAATACCTGATTTCTGGAAACAAATGACAGCAAATAATGATAAAAAAAAAAAACATGTGAGCACATTCACATGTCGCAGGCAGGTCCACCACCCTGCCTCCCCCCATAATCTCTCAACACACGAAACAAATGATAAATAAGTGAATAAGCCAGCGCTACCATGGACTACACTTCCTAAAACGTGCTGCCACTTGCCGGCTTGTGTAAGAAATCCTTAGGAAAACTTTGCAGCTCAGCACAGAAGATCTGCACTATTCAGGACATGAGCAGATGTTACTTAGCAGATGATACTTTGGGATATGTGTATGTAATGTATTGATCCAGATTCATCAGACCTCTTAAATCTGTTCAGAGGTGAAGGAATGTTAGGCCTGTGATCACAGATGTACCCTTGCTATATTGATATGTTCACTTGGCTATGCCACTGAGTAACCTAGATCTCTCTCAATCTCTAGTTATCGTTCCCTATTGTAATGGAAAATAAAGTACAAAGGGGTACAGGATTCACGGAGGAGATTGCAACTCTTTAACAAAATACACATTGCCCCTATTTCTCCTTTGGTTTATTAACTAACACACACAGCATCACAGATTCTTGCAGGCTGCAAACAAAATCTGAACAGTTACCAGCAACGGTCACTAACAGTGCAGAAACTCCCAATCCTGGCACTTAATGTCCTCCCTAATCACACAGCCACTGAAACACTCAGAAATTGCCACTTACGTACGGCATATACCTATTTATATATCAGTTGTATAATATATGTTTTATATATTTACAATCTGTGCAATACTGTACAATAATTTAATATAAATATGTTTTCTTAAATAGTTACCTACACACCATCTATTTACCAAACTACATAACATATAGTATCAAAAACAAAATAAAACACACACACACATACTGTATATACATACACAAATATATACTCACACATATACATATTATGTGTATATATAAATAAACATATAGATATACAAATATGTATATACAAAGATATACAAATGCATGTATATACAAAGATATACAAATGCATATATATATATATATATATATAAATAAAAATATACGCACACAGATGTATGTATATATAGATATAATCTCTTTCTCTCTATATATTTATTTACACATACACACACAAGTATATTTTACTCACACAGATATTATGCCTATACACACATACACACACACACACACACGCACGCACACACTGTATAATCAAAACACTTCATTAAATCAGATCAATACAATGAGTGTACATAATAGCTGGAGGGAGCTGCTCACTTACCATATCTGCATGCTGCTTCTCACTTGCACACCCCTTTGGTATCTTCCAAGTAGCTGAGGCAGGAGAGTTTTTGTCAGTGTCTGTCCAGCTTTCCTCCTGTCCTCAACTCTTGTTGCTCTTTCACCCAGCGATCTTGTCAACAAACTTCAGATGTCTTGTTCAGGCAGCAATTAACTCAAGCAACAACAACACAAATGGGGGGTTACGAGTCTTGCTTAAAGGAGAATAGGTCCCCAGCCAAAAGTTAGGAGTTCAGGAGACGCCGGAGACGTCCAGAGGCATCAGGAGTTGGAGGGAGAAGTATAGAGGATGGGAGGGAGGAATAGCTCCTCTGATTGTGTATTTGTCCTACTTAATGTGACTTAAAAAGGATCTGAAACAGCACAGCTCTTCCTTGCCACGTTTTTGCCCCCCTTTGGTGAGTTTATGTTCTGGAGAAGACACTCAAAAAAATGAAACTTGGATATATATATATTTATATATATTATAGTCCAAAAGAGAAGTCTGTTGCATACAACTCTCTAAATAAGCGGGTTGGTGATAAAATAATAAGAATCCTAACTAAACTTTTTTTTGCAATGAAGGGGGGGGGGGGGGGGAGATGTGGCTAGGGCAGGATGGATGGTGGGTGGGTGAGACCAGGAAAGAGATGAGATCTTAGAAAGTCTTCAGTCTGTTTCTATGCTGAGACACAGTAGACACACAGACACAGCTCCTCTTTCCCCCCTCTGCTGCTGTTGCAGCTGCCCTTGCTGTTTCTTCCTTATCAGCACAGCTAGTCCAGACACTGCTCCATACACTAGGGGGTGGGAAAGGCTCAGAAGGAAACAAGCGCTGAAATACTGACAGTACAAAGAAAGAAAGGCTGAAGCTACAAAAACTTCAATAAGTTTTGCCCTGAGACTGGTTATGCTGCCTGTGGCTTCTCTTCAGCCCCTGAGTGTCTCTCTCTGTGTGTGTGTGTGTGTGTGTGTGTGAGTGTGAATGTGGGGTTTGGAAGAATTTGCTTCTCCCCCCTTCCTTTCCTCTCTTTCTTCCTCCTCAGCCGTCACGGTGTAGGTTTGCAGGGTAAAGAGTCACATCTGTGTGTGACACTGAGCCAACCCAACTAACCCTGCCCTGGAGACACAGGGAAAAAAAAGAAAGAGAGAAATCTACAGATACACATCCAGCACAAGACTCTCGAGCACCCTAGCACATGCATTTCAAAAATGCACTGCAAAGATCAACAAGCACCCTGCAGCACCAACGCCACGGTGCGAGAAAGGCAATTATATTTAATGACAATAAT
Organism: Ascaphus truei; assembly: GCA_036426205.1. Lineage (NCBI taxonomy): Eukaryota > Metazoa > Chordata > Amphibia > Anura > Ascaphidae > Ascaphus > Ascaphus truei. The sequence goes on from WSYH01007717.1 coordinate 2,909, forward strand.
GATCCTAGTGGCAGAGCTTAGCGTGTGCAAACAGCAGCAGCGCTGATTTATCACTTGAACGCTCATTTGCATGCCATTACCCAGAATCCTTGGTTGCAGTGGAAGCATTGTACGCTGATTGACTATGGGGAAAAGGCAGGCTTGCGGAACTGTCTGAGACGTGGATGTGCTCATAAGTGGTATTTTTATTTGCTTATCACTTGAACAAGTAAAACTTTCTGCTTTCCTAGCATGCTGTATGCTAAATCACGTTGTGTGGATGTGCCCCAGGCACCTAGAACTTGGGTGAATCCGTGATAATGCCTTGGCATCTCCATCCTGTGTGTCTGGTAATGCTATCGTAGGTTTTTTTTCTTGGATTTTACACTAAAGTTTATTAATTAAAGTGCAGATTGCACTTTGGTGGGAGTTTCCGTGCGATCGAGCCCCGATCGGCACTATCATAGTTTAATAAATAAACCTCAAAGTGTTTCATTTTTTGGGTGGATACAGTTAGTAACACTTTGGTTTTCAAGCTTTATCTACACTAGAGGACCCAAATACTATCTTAATTGGTTTACCATGCAAGGGGGGAACTACAGTATCTACATTTTGTGAATGAAGGATTGCCCTTTGGATAATGTAAGAGAAAATAATATATTTGTTATTTATCAGTGACAGTAAATACAGTACCGTACATAGAATTTTGCAGGCACAAATCCTGCACCGAAGAGATTATAATCTAATTTTGGTGCCTGAGGCACAGGGAGATAAAGTGACTTGCCCAAGGTCAAATGGAGCCGACACTGGTATTCAAACCTGGTTCACTCACTTCCAAGCCAGTGACATTTCCGCTGAGCTACTGCTTCTGTAATACTGTATGTAGTCGCTGTAAGAAAACATTTTTTTCATGTAAACACAGGATATTGAAGCCTTAATAAATATTCAGGACCATATTTTACCATTTTTTTAAAAAAATTCTTAGAAATTACAGTATATGATATAGATTAAATCGGTAAGCAGTGTGACCATACCTGCCTTAAAAAAAACTCCAAAAAGTCTAAACGCAAAATGTTATTGAAAGAACTGCAGAATTGGTCTAAAAACGTGTTAAATGTAACACAAAAGACAGAAGTGTAAATTATGAAGTTATGGTAGAATTTAGTGATATAGTCAAGCAGCAGCTATATTAATGCAAAATAACCATAGAGAATTTAAAGTAGCAATACTACATTCCCGTCATTTTTTTCTTTCTTTTTTTCTTATTTGTATATGTAAAGCATGTGACAATGTATAATGCTACATTCTAAACCTAAGCTGCCAATTGTTTGGTGCTCCTGTTATAAATCTGTAAAAATCCTGATTGTGTGCCTAACGAAATGGCCGCCTTCTAACTTTTTGCTGCAGTCTGTGAAATGCTGCAGCTGATATGTAACATTATATTACTAAGTGCAACACATTATTGTTCCAGCTTTCAGAGGAATAGACAGTCTGCTGTTTGGAACAGAGCAAAAGATCTGTTTGCAATACTTTGTTGCCAACGGGCAGAGCTCAAAAAGGTGTGTCAGAGCTGTTTCCAAAGAGGAAGTGGATCTGACTTTCTAAATGGTTGCTGTAGCAACCAAATGATGATCAGTGCATTAAAAAAAACATTCAAAATGGCTGTAGAAGTTTAAAAAAAAAACGCAGACAGTATTATCTAATACCGCAGAACTGAATTCTTTAAATAAAAAAAAGATTGTCACGTTTTTCTGCTTTAAAGCTGCAGTTCCACACGAATGCATATATATTTGTTGAATCTTTCCTGAACCTGAGCCATGGTCCCCCAATGTTGAGGGACCCTCTGGTTCTCCAGATATTTAAACTTTTGTGTGGCGGTTTGGAGAAACAAGAAAATCACAAATATGGCCACCATATTACAAACCTGGCAGTCAAGGGGGTCACCAATTGAAGGCTGCAACGTTATCTACCAATGACATCACAGCTTTTCTAATGGCTGCCTTGCTGAGCCCTGTCCTTGCTGCCATTTTTTGACAGGCGGGCACATTTCTGAAAGCCCCAATGGCAATTAGCAGAGGGGTAACATGGGACTGGGGACGCCCCCTAGTTCACCACTGGGGGCTTTGTGAGCTGTTATTGGGTGGTCTGTTTCTGGGGAGTTTGGGCAGGAAAAGGTGTGGGGAAGTTGCCAGATTGAGATCGGTGAGCTGGCAGGGGATTGTCTGTCAGGTAAGTTGTAGGACAAGTGGGCAGGAAAAGGTAATTGGTTAGGACAAATTTTTAGGTTAAATAGGGGGGCTATGAAACTCACTCACTTCGGAGCAGTCTGCCATGTTATTCCTCCCACCCCCATTTTTTTGTTACTGTTTTATCGATTTCTAAATATATATATACATCTTTTTAAAAGAGGGGTAATTTGGAGTCTGTTCATGAAGTTGTTAAATGTTTAGGTTCCTGGTTGGGTGGGGGGGTCGGGGGGGGGAAGGTGTTGGTAATTATGTTTAATGTTTTCTCTTGGCTGGGAGGCGAGAGGTTAATGTTATTCTGTGAATGGTTTCATGTTATGTACATTTGCATCTCTAATTATAATTTTAGTTATTATCATTAGCATTCAGCATCTCAGTCTCAATTCAATTTTTCTGTGTATTGGGTTTTGTGAATTTGATATTTATGGTTGATGTTTTTATTTACATTTATGGATGACTTTACTTTAATTAGTGTTTCAGTATATGAATGTATATTTTATGATACAAGAACCCTATCAAGCATATGACCTTCGTTACTACGATATATATATCTAATATCTAAGGATGTTTATTTGACAATTTATTTAATTGTTTTTTAATATAGAATTGTGTCTTTTTCTTTATATTTGGTTTAACATTTTTAATTTATTTGTGTTTTTCCTTGGTATTATTCTTCTGGAGTGTCAATGTTAAAGTTTAATAAAGTTATCTTTTTGTGACCGGGATGCAGTTGCGCCAAGCGTCACGTGGCGCGATGACGCTGTGTCTCGCGCCATTGGGCGCGCTGACGTCACGCACTCGGTTTCGCTTGGGTTGGTGGTGGTTAGTGTTGATTGGCCAAGGCTTCATGCAGGGGTAGATGGGGACTCTTGCTTCGCCCCTTGCGTCTCCGGGCGGGTGACTGTCACACGTTTGTGTCTCTGGACGCATTCGCGTTGCGCGTTCAGGCATGTTGACGTCAGCCGTTCTGCGCCGCGTGACGTACCCGGAAGTTTTGGCGATTGGCGCATACTGCACCCCGGTCTTATATAAATAGCACTCCAGAGGGTAAGTAATTATTCACCTTGATAAATGGCTATTTATAGTCTGAAACGCGTTGGTGTGTTTTTTGTTTGTTTTTGATCCATTAAATCAGCTTTAATTTTCATTGTGGGAGCGCATCCTTGTGGTTATTTTCTGGCTTTGCCAGCACTGGACGTAGTGCTCCGTTTTTTTCTCTTCTTTCTTCATTACATTTACTAATAGTTCAATAAAATGTGCTGCGGCCTTCCCACCATCTTATATGTGTGTTTCTGACGTGATTCATTCATATAGTCAGTGTTTAGCCCCACCAGTGCCCTAATGATGTACGGCAGCTTCTCAACCCCCTGTCCTTAAGCCCCCTCCCCCAACAGGTTAGGGTTTAAGGATATCCCAGCTTCAGCACAGGTGGCTCACTCAATCAATGAGTGGCTCCTTGCTTCAGCACAGGTGGATCAATCAGTGTATCCCTTCTTCAGCACAGGTGGCTCAATTAGTGGCTCAGTTGAAGAATGAGCCACTGATTGAGCTACCTGTGCTGAAGCGGGGATATCCTTAAAACCTGACCTACAGTGGAGTCTTGCGGACTGGAGTTGAGAACCTCTGATATACGGTGTATGTCCACAAAAGTGTCCTGAGAAGTCAGGCACTATGTAATAAATTAAACAGGATTGTGCATGCTGTTAAGCACATTTGTGTTATGGGTTAGTGATGTGGGCAAGGTAAAATTGAAACACATTTCCCAAGACAAATGTCACTTGAACTTTCATGTCATGTAGACAAAGGGAGGAATGGATGAACAGGATTTCCGTGGTCAGTACCCACTCCTGTGGCTCTTTCGTCTCGGTGTGGCAGCAGCATGGGACGGGGCACCATCTGTTAGGGCGGGGTCCAATCCTTGCCCGGTTGACCTGGATGTGGCATCGGGGCTGCGGCCGTGTCAGGGGGGGGAGGAGGCAGTGTTTGCTCCTCCCGCCCGTACAGTTGCCCATCTGAAGCTGGGAGGGTTTCTTATGTTGGCTTGAGTGCTTGGGGCCCATCTCACAGCTAACAATGAGTTAGCTTAGCGGCCGGTGCAGTGCCTGACTTTAGGTGAAGGATGCTTGGATGTGCGTCAGCAGTCCATTGGCGTCAATGTAGACCCGTTTGTGCGGGTCATTATCACATGCTTTGACTCGGTTAATGTTCCTTCAGATCAGGTGTGGAAGGTTTCGGTGACTCTGGCTAAATAGCCCCATTGGTGGAGGCTGGTTGGGGGGTAAGTGCAGGGTAACCTTGCCAGATGGGGCTCAGTTACGGTAATGCCTGGTGGTGGCATGGTGGGAGAGTGGGCAGGGCTCCTTGTGCATTGAGTACCTGGGCCCATCATGCAGCTAACGGGTCAGTTGAGCAGCTGGGACTTTGGACAGTCCTGACTAGCGGGCCCTGGTTTAAGCATCATTGGCCTCACCTGTGGGGGGAGCACTCTGGCAGTGTTACCACCTCCCCTTTGCTGTATTTGAATAGAAGCTGCGGTCATTGTACCTGCAGACCTTTGTGTGTGTGCTTTACTTACGGAGGTTTCGGGGAGGGGTTGGAGTTAGCAGCATCGTAGGCTCTGAGGTCGTGGAGTAAACCTGCATCTTACTTATCTGCTTTCAAATAGCGGAAAAAAAGATAAATTACTTTGGATATATTATAATAACTTTATTTCATACAGCACTCAAAGCGCTTTATAATTACAGTATAGTGTGCAGTACTATACATAAGACTTTTATAGACACAGTCCCTGCCCAGCTGAGTTTCTAATCTATGATTTTGGTGCCAGAGGCACAGGGGGATAAAGTGACCTGGCTAAAGTCACAAGGAGCCGACGCCTGGAATTGAACCAGGTTCCCTTAGCTTCGCTCTCAATGTCATGCCATGTTATCACAGAGTGTTAGAGCCATTTACCCACTGAGCCACTCCTTGGCCACCAGTTATTGATGGGCTCTGGGTAGTTTTGGGGTAGTGCGGAGGAAAGGTCAGGGTGGCTGAGCGGGTATTGGTTCAGATGGGGCAGCTTGGGGCAGGTGAATACTGTATTTGGGCAGGACAATTCTAAGTATAAATAAGGGCATTGTAAGGGAGGAAAGTTATTTTAACTGGCACTGAGGAAGTCATCTGTTAACCCCAATCTCCCCCCCATTATATATTTTAAAGCAGCAATCCCCCCAAGAAGCCTATGAGTTTAACTCATATAATGTTAGCATCTCACCCCTGAGTATGTCCTGCTCTTTAAAAAAAAAAAAAAAACATGTTCAAACATGACTTCTCTAACCTGATGCTGGTCTGCACTGGGATCTAGAGAGAGCTTCATTTTAACCTCCCGGACACTTCATATTTCAAACCCTTATATCTCCTGAATGAAGCATCAGATTTAACAAATAAGCATACAGCTTTGGAAAGGGCAAGAGGAGATATCATAAAGGAAGTCCAAAAATGTAATCTCGTATTGGAAATAGTCGAGTGCAGAATCGGGGTCGGGAATTAGGTCGATTCTGTACCGAGGGCAGCTGGTAAGGTCAACCAGAAACTGTTGTGGGTTAAGGTTTCTAAACGTTCTAGTGAGTAGAACTTTAGGGCTTGATTGGGGTGGTTAGATTTTGCTTACACAGTACACTATTGCATGGTCACTGAAAATGTCAGGAAGGATGCCTGAGGATTGGGTTCTGCTGGCATTAGAGGAGAGAATTCAGTCTAGCAAGGAATGGTTGTAAGTTTTCAGGTTTGTCCGTGTGGGTTGGGAAATTAGTTGCATTAGGCTAAGTGACTTGAGTTGTGTCTGGATTTTGTTGTTTTTAGGGTCGAGCCAATTGTAGTTGAAATCCCCAAGAACTATCAGCTCACTCATCTCATTCAGAGAGGAAATTACAACCCCTTCAAGGTAGACCTTATCAGCAGGTCCTACACTACCATTTTTTTTTACTGTGTCTTTTGTGTTTCTTCCACTGCATAGAGAAAAGAGGAAACAAAACAATAATATAGCTAATAGCATGGGATAAGTGACATGTATGCAGTACCTAAGAGGTACAAATTTAGGAGAATTTTGTGCTGTGTCAGCTATAGTGCAGTTAAAACGGGTTAAAAACAATGCAAAAATAATCTAAAAAACGAAAAGTGCAAAGTATATTAATATTTCCCACTCTAATTGCTACAGCAAGGTCATCACCACCATTCACGTGCGTACTTGGAATGGTTAATTAAATAGAAGTGGGATGGATGAGCTTAAGTTAAGAGGGGGCTACAGACCTCCCAAACAATTTAACAATTAGATAGTACACAATCTTAGCAAGATCCAAACCCAGACCCACAGTATTATATAAGTATACATTTATTTCTAGAAACAAGAGACTGACGGACCACAATCGATAACCATTTACTCTAATCTACCCTCTAGCCACATATCAAATCTGTGTGAAATAAATGTGTGGGTGCTCCTCCGAGGTAGACAGTAAATAATGTACAGTAAATAGCAGAAAAGAAAGTCACCAAAAGATGGGACCGACACCTCATAAATGGAAAGTAGTCTGGGCGTATTTAAAAAAAAAATCAGTGAGTATTTATTACATAGATACAATTTAAAAAAAACAGCCATAAAGATTAAAAATACGAAAAGAAAAACATCAGCACAAAGCAACAACAAGGTCAAGGTTTTGGTCAGAATTACTGAACCAGGTAGAGTCCCCGGGTACTAATGATCTAAAATGTAAAAGAGTACAGAATATTGTTCCGGTCAGCACACAAACAATGCAATATATAATAATAGGATGAGTCGTTCATGAAAATACATATATAGAGTATCAGACAAATTGATCAATATGATTCTATCATTCTTATCTGGTAAGTAGCATGTTCGTCCTCCATTGGAAAATATTGTGACGTTCTGGTCTGCAAGGATATGTACAAGTTTGCATAACTCCAGATTGAAGTCGTAACATGCAGTTACTGGTATGCAGCATTGCCGATCTGCCAATGGGCCCAGAGGACCCGCATGCAGACAGGTAAGACAAACTGATCCCTTCACTTGCTGGTGGGCTCCCGTGTTTGCATGCTGTTGCGCTGGTGTCGTGACGTGCTGTTGTATGCTGACACGCCCAACGCGCATTTCGCTAAAGAAGCTTCGTCAGCGGAATCCCGTACAAGGGAAGTTGTCAGCTTATATACCCTCAAGGGTTGATGACATCTTATCGGAAATAAAAATGTAAAAATAGTTACTTCTACAATATGGACTATGTACAGAAATAAAAATAAGTTATATATTAGATCTATATTTTACCCAAAAACCCAGTGAAGTTCAATTCTTAATTCAAATCCCATGAAACCATTGTTTTCAGGTTGAAAATCCATCTGCTCTCATGCTGTTACAACACTTTTTCCATATTTCCTCCTCTAATGCCCATGGATATTTAATTCTATTCCTACTGCTCTCAGTGATCCTGGTCTACCATTGTAGCAGGACAAACAATGCCTTCCCACACTGGTGAGTCTCTTGCCATTGTTCTTATCTCTTTGTGCATGTTGTATATTACCCACATGTTCAAGAACTCTTATTTTCAGTTCTCTTGAAGTCATTCCAACATACAGCAGGTTACATATACATTTAGGTATACTGTATAAATAATTCCTCTGGTTTGACAATTAATATAATTTAAGATGTTATATTTTATTTCTCCATTGCTACCAGTGATATACTTATTGTCCTTATTGTACAGGCCTTACAGGAACCACAATTAAACGATCAGCTGACAACCTCCAACACTTATATGAGCCCTGGTATCCTCCCATTGTGAGTTGTATGTAGAAATAAATCCTTGGGTTTGGGAACCAATAATTAATCTCTGGTTACTTGGATAGCCCCTTTATGAGCATATTTAATATCTCTCTTGCTGTACCCTCTATGTTTAAAGAAAGTACCCAGGTCACTAGCTGTCATCTAAACAATTGTGATGCACCCGAAGATATTGTCCAATTGGTGTTCCCCTTAAAAGAGCTGGAAGATGCGCACCTGAACTATGAAGGCCAACCTGAACTATGAAGGCCAATGAGAATGCTTCATTTTGTCATGTTAACTATAGATTTATATACTGAGATGCAATATTCACAACTTCTAAGCTTTTCGCACACACTTAGCATAAGTATTATTTACTTAAACTATTTTATTATCTATGTACCTCCTTTAAATACCTGGACAATAATTTATTTATTTTAGATACAAGTACATGTCTTTTCATGTTTGCCTTCAACAAAATGAAAGATGGGAGTCAACACGTGTTAATTCACTATACTTTGCTCATCAACTGAGATGAGTGTCACTGGCTTTGTTACCACCTGTAGTCAACTCCCCAAATATGTTACTTTACTAAAGTTCTTAATGTCGGTAAAGTGCTGAAAATATCATTTACATTATGGGTTTCAACCAGCAGAAAAGCTAACTACCCTTGGTCTGACCATCAACTTCAAATAGGCTCCAACAGTGGTAAGTGTATGGAACAGTGTACATATACATGTCTGGAAATGATAGCATTCAAAGTTAATATTGTACAAACTAGAGTTCCTTAATCAACAGGTTAATCTCACGTGCTGACCATATAATCCAAATATTACCACAAGAGGGGGCACTGCTGGTACCTTGTCACTGAATATTCTGCATTACAATACATACTGCATCCACCACCCTCAAAACATGTGGGGAAACAGCTCTGTTAAGCAAACTGTAGGCAATGAGATATAACTTGTTTCAATTAAGTACACTTCTAGGACATTCCTACGTGCATAAGAAACAAAATATATAAACGGCAATAATACCTTATGCCCAACACCAAAGCCGCATTATGATCTGATCAAAAGTTTATTGAAACACAAAACAGTATTACTTTTCTAACTTACATGAAGCGTGTACTTTTACTAACTAAAATTTAGAAAGAGAGAGAGAGCATTGTTGCAAAATCAAATCAGAAATGTTAAGACCATAACAAAAATAAATAAAGCCAGGCATTATATATAAAGTTGCAATCACTGCAATATTCTCGCTTGATTTAAACTTCAGAGAGCTTCAAAGCACAATTCACCCCATAAACAATGCTTTTTCCGTTTACCTGATTTCACTTCAGGGTCTTTTCTGTGGAATTTCACTTGTCCGGGAGAACAATTCGGCCACTTGCTCCAATGGGAGATTACTTTGCAACTTTCTTTTGGGTGTCTCCATGTACATCTTGTATGTATATTATTTTATCAGCCAAAATGAAAAGTTACGTTCCTCAACAGCAATGGAGTCGCTGATGTGTGGGGTAATGCGTTTCTTCCCCGGATCATATAAATATAAAAACTATACATAAAAACTAATAAAAAGAAAAAACTTGCGCGTCCGAAATATAACTGCTTTATAATGACAGAATTCCCTGCTACTACTACTAATTTTATGTATTGAGCGATGTATAACATTTTAAGTTAACTGAGTGCTACAATCTTACAATCTAATTTAATCTAACGAATTTTCATAAAACTACATAGATGGGGCACAAACTAAGATCTTTTACACAAAAATCCATCCTATCTTCAAAGTGATCAGATGACATATGTGTTTTGGGGTTTAAATGTTGGTGATGGATGAATTTTCAATAAAAATGTAACCATTTTTTAAAATCTATTTTTCAGTGTGCATTTCTAAACATGCTAAGCTGAAAGCTGTTACTTTATTGGTGCTATGCCCCACTGTGTTCTGTAGGGCCTGCTTTTCTCCTCTTCTCCTGACAAGTCATCTTACTGGGAAGCAGTATGTTAAAGTTGTTATTTTATCTGTTAAAGCTGCGGTTCAAGCAATATGCTACATGTTTTTTTTAATAAATTAGTTTTTGTACAATGAGAAAATACTTGTAGCATTTAAAAAAATAAAAAATAAACATTTTAAAGACATTGTTAATGTATTCTAATGTAACAAGCATTTTTGTTCCTATAGCAACCATTTACAAAGTCACATCCCCTTCCCCTTCTGAAACAGCATCATCTTTTTGAGCCTTGCCCTCTCTAGCAGTGAACCAATTGAATCTAGTGCCTGCCTGGTCACATGATCTTTCTCACAGAACTTTGGCTGTCAATTTAGCAGAAGATTACCCAAGATGCATTTAGTGAACCCCCAGCCGAATGTCAGCAATCTATTACAGGAGAATGGATCGATCAGCAACTTAGCTAATCACTTGTCAGTGTATTGATTGTATTAATGCACATATTGAATTCATTTTTTACATTTTTTATAAACAAAATGACAGCTGGAACTGCAGCTTTAAATTGACATTCCACATTTATCCTTCAGGCAATGTGGCCCCTTTCACTATTATTTATCACGGACACAGTGATTCCCTGAAAAGTGACGATATTGGGGAACTGCTCTTACATTTACGCTCATATTTACTAACAGTATTAAGACTTAACGCACCTCAAGCTTCATTCTACTGAAAGGGCTCTTTGGTGCGCTAAGGCCATAGTGTTTCCTTAACTACTATTTCAGTGTTAGATAAAGTATTAATAAATGTACTTCAAGAGGACATATAATCCATAATGGAGCTGCTCACCTGAGCTACAATAAAAAAAAACTACTTGTTAGTCTTTGCTGTTACTGCCTAACACGCAGGTGTCATTATTACCAGTGACACACAATGGACTCTTTTCTTACTGCCTTTGCATGACAGGACCCCGAGTCAGCCTTGATAGGGTTTTAGCTTCAACATTATCTTATATGACCTTTAAGCTAACGGCAGAGGTCCTAGAGGACTGAGTTAAACGCAATAGTTAGACGGTTGTCATCAGTGGGAAGGCTCATTATGAGGAAATAATCCTGTCCTACAATATAAAAACTAAGTCAAAGCCAGGTCCTTGCATATGAAATAATAGCCAAGTTGAAGCACATTTAACATTAACGCAGGAGGCAATTTCCATGCCATGATCATTCCAGGGACGATATTTATATGGAAAGATAGAAAGTGATTTCAGACATTAGCCAGCTGTCCTAGCCTACTCATATTTTAGATTATAATAAAGGTGGGATTACGCTAAGGTATTGATACGTTTTGCTTAACTTTAAGTAAAACAGGGTCTAACCATGTATGTTCTTGCATCAGTGCTTTTAGCCAACAACAGGCAAGAAAGCCCCAATGCTACATTCAATATGTCAAATGATTTAGTTAATAGGTATCTGTTTTTTCTCTTTTGGAAATATGTGTCATTTAGTTAAATTCTTTGGCCAAAACATTTCAAGCCTGCAGCCACGTCACGGTAAAACCATTTCGGTAGGTCCTACACTTCCGAAATTATACTGTCTTATGTATTTCTTCCACTGCACAGAGAGAAGAGGATACAAAACAACACTGCAGCCAACACCATGGGATGCGTGACATGTAAGCGGTGCCTGAAAGGTTCAAATGTAAGAACATACTGAGAAAACTAGGTAGTAATGAACTAAATAATGTGTCATATTGGATGTAGCATTGGGGCTTTCTTATATATATTAGGTCACTATCCCAGTATCAGTCCTTTTATCACCTACAATGATGCCACATTTCTGCCCGTTGAAGATAAGAGGGTTAACAATGTTTTTCTTTTTTCTGTCTAATGTCAAATATTTGCTCTGTTTTAATAATCTAGCCAGCTATGAATCAGCAAGACTTTTTTTTTCTTACAGTATTTTACCAGGAAATATACATAGTTCCTATATTAAAAAAATTGAAGTGACTAATAGCTCACAGCCTGACCACATATTCTGCAAGGGAAAACATTACACTACCACATGATGTTGTAGTGAACAAACTATAAGCCTCTGTAAAGAAATCTAAGGGACTTATTCCATATCTGCCAAAGCAGCCACTCAGGCTATTTTCAGCCGAAATTCCCGACTCAAGTCAATGGAGTATTTTGTCAGAAAATGGCCATATTTGCTATATCAGCTAATATAGAATAAGACCCTAAAATCATAACTACTATGCTATAATAGTAGGAGGATGGTGTATTGCAGTGGCTCCCAACTCCAGTTCTCAAGTACCCCAAAAGGTCATGTTTTAATGAAATCTCTGCTTCAGCACAGGTGGCTCAGTCAGTGGCTCAACGTCCTATCACAATGCAGACGATTCCACTCCTATCTTCTCTTGATCACCTCTCGATCTCATCTCAGGGGTGGCCGTGACAATGCCATTCAACTGGAAATTGCGAACTCTCATCTTCTTCTCTACATTCTGTTTACAAAATTATCTTCCATGCATAGCCAATTCGATGACCGTAGAACCAGTACATAATGTTTCTTGTTCTATTCAAGATAAGGTGGCGGCAACCCTGCTACCCACAAAATACTTTAACTTTCGGGATGTATTTGATCCAAAAGATGCAAAAGCCTTACCCCTTCATCAGGAATCGACTGTCCCATTGAACTACTGCCTGGTGCCTGGTGCCTGGTGCCTGGTGCTACTAGTCATACATATCCTCTATCCTGTCTGAAGACCAAAGTGTTGTAAAAAACCTTGAAAGGGGCTTCATTACACCAGCTAAGTCACCCGCTGGAGCACCTCTGTTGTTTGTTCCTAAAAAAGAGGGAACAATGAGATTGTGCATAGTTTACCATGCTCTGAACGAAGTCACTATAAAGAATAGATACCCACTCTGCTAATTCCTGAGCTATTGGAAAAAGTAAGAGACGCTATACTCATCTTTTTAAGTGACCTTCAGCAACATGAAGGCCATGTCAAGGAGGTATTGAGTCGTCGTCAACGATATCAATTGTATGCCAAACTTGAAAATTGTCTGTTCGATAAGTCACAAATCAAATTTCTGGGATATGTGATCTCGGTCTCCGGAATAGCTATGGATGAATGAAAGATCCAGGACATATGGGAGTGGCCATCTCTCACAAATGTGACATTTCTGCTAAGGATTTGCCAATTTTTGTTTCCGCTTTATTCAAGACTTCTCGCTTATGGTGCATCCACTAACTAATCTCCTTCGGAAGCATGTTTCCTTTTCTTGGGGAACCAAAGCCGAGATAGCCTATTGGAAGGTGCCAAGCGGGAGGTTGAAGTATGGACAGATAATAAAAACCTAACTCATTTGCCAACAGCCCTCTGCACCAACCAGCGTTTAACTCGCTGGGCCGGATACCTTTTCATTTTAACGTTACCTACAAACCTGGAAAAAGCAGATGCGCTTTCTCGTAAAGATCCCCCCGCATTCCCAAATGCACCTTCTGAATTACCTACCTACAGGCCGTGTACGAGCAGCAATTCAAATATGTGACAAGTTTCTTCACCAATTCAGACAGGCTACAGAACATGACAGTTTTTCTAGGAAGATGCAATATAACCAGCTACTGTATGTAATTTGGGAATTAGAGTAAATACTTATTGTACAAAAATAAACTCTGTACCCACTAAGGCTTTACATCTGCTGGTTTTCCAGCGTACCATGATCTACTCGCGGGCGGTCACAAGGGTGTCATAAAGACCTTGGAATTGCTCAGAAGACGTTTTTGGAGGCTGCAACTCCCGCATGATGTGGCTCAGTTTGTGCGTACATGTGAGCCTTGTGCACTAATGAAGCAAGCATGGCAGAGTTCTGCAGGATTGTTACAACCTAGCGACAGTCCCTCTGGATCATGGGCCAGTATTTCCATGGAGTTCATTGTAGAATTAGCCCCTTCTGAGGGGTTTACTGTAATCTGGACTATCATAGTTTCATTTTTGAAATTGGCTCATTTTGTGCCACTTCATCAATTACCAACTGTGTCGGTAGAGGTAGCTGGCATCATAAAATAAAGGTGAAGTCCAGCTAGCTACTCCTAAAACTGTGTAAACTGGCTGTCTCAATAAGACTTATTTCAGCCAAATGTATTTAATGTCTGGGGTGGGAATGTAAATTAATTTATATGTAAATATATTTTTATTCTAAACACTTTATTCCCTGTGGTACCAATTCCATAGAAATTATATGATCAGGACAAAGGTGGGAGACGGCTGAGGTGCCAACACTTATGGTGAGTGGTGAACGGCAGCCGATCAGGTCTGGGAATAGGGCTCTCAGTGGAGTAGAGCCCATTGTATTCCACAGACTCTGAGGCGCCTACCGAGCGGGAGGTAGAAGACTGGCTAATAGAATCAGTTGCCGGGTCTGAGCCACACAGGCACTGTTTCTGTGAGCCAGTTTGAATTCCCTGCTCTCCAAACAGTCTTGTCCTCACGGGGTGGTCTTGAGTACCTAAGCCTATCCCCCTTCTCTGATAGGCGCAGCCAGACAAGCCTCCGTCGAGCCCTCGATAGGTTCACGCTGTGATTGGCTGCAGGCTCCTCTCAATGTTAAAGATGGCTCAGGGGAGCTATGTAAGGAGCCGGGCAGGCCAGCAGTTCAGATTCATCTACAGAGACAAGCCAGTGGGATTCTAAGAGTGATCCTACATGCTTGACGGAGATACAGCTGGCGGCAGATTCAAAGTTGCTATTGCGTGAATAGCACTTTGGATACCTGGAGAAGAAGTGGCCAGGGTAAGCTTACTGAAGCAGGCGTCCTGCACCTAGTGAAGCTAGAGACTTCCCTCAGGTTCCCAGTTGGTGAGTGTATGTAATTTCTGTGTATTTTGTGTATTTGCTGGTTCTGCCAGAATAAACTCAGTTTATTCAATTACTTTGTCCTGTACTTGGTGATTGTGATCCCGGAAGGGTTTTGAGGTTAAAAATACTGGTCTCCTGTGACACCAACTGCTCAAGGTTGGGCCCAGATCTTTTTGAAAGAGGTATACCAGTTGCATGGTCTTCCTAGTAAGATTATATTATATCCAGAGTTTAGTCTGAAATGTTTCGACTTCTGTTGATTCAACGAGTCCGTTTTTCTGGCTGTCACCTCAGTCCAATGGGCAGACAAAGCGTTTGAATCAGACCTTGGAGCAGTATCTCAAATGCTTTACCAATGTGCAATTACGCATTTGCATATAACAATTGGACGCATGCATCCAGTGATCATACTCCATTTTTTGCCACGAGCTTTTCATCCTAATATGCTTCCCTAGGAACATGAGTGACGTCCAGTCCTGGATCTTTCCTCCTTAGTGTCAACTCTGGAACAGGTTCACCAGGGATTATTAGTGCGATTGTGCCAAGTAAGGTTCAATCAGCAGTGAGCAGACCCCAGCATGAACAGCAGGTAAGGAGAGATGCAAGGCGGATAACAGCTGATGGGTATCTCTCCTACTGTGCATGTCTCCTTACCTGCTGTTCATGCTGGGGTCTGCTCACTGCTGGTTGGTGATCCTCTATGTTTGGTAACTTTGCGCATGGAGGCAGTTAATAACCGAATGCCTTGCTCCATTTATTTTTTCATCGAAGAGTAAGAAGTTTAGTGTATCACTGGGCCTGCCTCCTGTGTTTGATATGTGAATAACGCTGAACCCTTTATTCAACGGCTTTGCAGGTATACTTTGCTTGTATTGATTTACTTATTGAGCGGAGTATATTACCAACTATGACACATATCTGTGTGACATTTGTCCACAGTAGGTATTTTGAAGTGTAATTGACCCAAACCAAGGACATTTCTACTATACATTTCTGCTACACTCTAACCTGTGGATTAATTCAATGTCATCCTGTGGACGGATCAATAGTTTGAATGTTATAAATGCTAGGGTTTGACATAGCATTTGTACACATCAATGGGTAAAGGGCAATTTATATATTATATATAATAAGGTGTTCCCCTACAGTCTGGTGCATCATCCTGTAATTAGGTACAGTGGGTTACTACTCTTGTATAGTTATTTATATCTGCCATTGTGCCTTGTCCTGACTGATTGTCTATTTCCAGCTGGAAGGTGATCTCCCCACTGAGAAGAGGTTTATTATCATTTACCCCTTCTTTTGTGGTGTGGGATCACTAAGACAATAATTATTTCTGTAATTCTTGGTTGTATATCTACTTACCAATGCAGTTTGATGTTTCTAATGTCTATTTGTTTCTTGCTTGCCGCATACATTTGTTTATATTGAAAGGATAAGGTGCAGAGGTTATATACATATTTTTTTTAATTGATTTTATTGTCTATTCACTCTTTTCATATTTTTTTGACCTCACAATAAATATTCATTTTTGAGTGCCCTTATTATGAGTTTCTGCAGCACCCGTCTTTTGGGGGCTGCATTTCTTTCATTTTTGGTTCATTGTAAGGCTGTGTTGCTCCTGTCTCCTGTGCTTCAGTGCTGTTGCTGTTCCAGCTTCCTGGTTCAGTTCTCGGCCATCCTATAACCCAGTTCTGCTTGCATCCCAACTACTCTACTGATCCTGATCCCTGGTTCCAACTCCAGGTTGCATTATGACTACTCTACTGTTCTTGATCCCCGGTTACGACTCCGGCTCGCATGTAGAGCACTGTCCTACACCAGATTTCTGTTCTGAATCCCACGCTCACCATGGATTCCTCAGTGGTGCCTGACACAATTAAACTATTGATTGGCTGACAGTGTAACATTTTTTAAGAAAAGGCCCTCTCATATAGTTTTAAAATTGTGTCGTATATGTTCTGCTCATTACCTGTAAGGCTCAGTTAATAGGTAAATGTACTTACATGAGGTATTTAAAAAAAATAGTGAATAAGCGCTAGTTATAAAATACTATACATGCAATATACAATTGTGTAGATATTATCTGTGTGAAAGTTCCAATGTCCTTGAGTACAAAGTAGGCCTAACCTGCTCAGCTGGCTGTCTCCAAAACCAGAAAGGATTTGGATATGCAAATTACCTATATGGCACCAGTGATGACAGTCCTAAAGAAGAGTATATTAAGCCAACCAAACCCTTAGATGATTCCAGGTATGATTTACCAACTTCTAGTGTCCAAGCCTTTCTAATAGCTATCTAGCTGACCCCCGTTTCACCCTGCATGGTCCCTCAAATGAATAATACTGTATCTTCCCAAATTCCATCACAAATATACCTTAAACCTCTGCCACCACCAAGGATACGGAAAAATATTATCGCTAGGGTTCTTGGTCCCTGTTTACTAAGAAAGATATGTAATTAACACACAAAAATCTATTGTAGCAAAATGTTGCCTAAAATGTAATCACTGGTAATCAACGCGTTCAATTAAAGCCCAAAGACAAAACTCATTACATTTTAGATTTCACAAAAAAATATTACTGTGCTTAGTTTACAGAAAAAGAATATTACAAGAAAACATACAGTATAATATATGCAGACAGTTAATCAAATAAAAGGATAAAGCAATCAGAAGTCCCCAACATACATCACCATATATTTGGGTTCTCTCAAAGGGTCTTGAGTGGAAAATATGAGATTTCACGTGTCATAGCTTTGAAACTCCCTTAGTTGAAAATCTAAATTCATGTTCTAAATGCATGGGTTTTATCATAAAATCCTTTGGAATTACCACAGCATAAGATCACCTTCTGGGAATGCCCTTATCCCCCTCTTATCAATCTCCAGTGACACCTTTAAGGTGTGCAGAGAGAAGAACTTTCCTTTTGAATCAGAAGGTGCCTGAATAGAGGAAATGTCCCATATTTCTATTTCTATAATACTTAGAAGAATGCCATCTTTACTGTTGTGTTTGTATAATTCAAGTACATGTGGGCTTATCAATCTTAATGTGGTTAAGGCTGTGATTATACCAAAATCGCGCGGCTCAAAAACAAATTGCTGGAACTTAATGAAGGTAAACATACCTCGCACGACGGCTGCGTAGCACCGAACTGTAACGCGGCAGACTAGAGAAGAGTCGTGGAAATTTGATTTCGGCCACGTCTTGTGAGCGGTTCAGCCAATGAGGGCCAATCGCTCACAGCCACACCTCCACCACGCCTCCCTGTCTCCTCTGCTTCTCTCCTCTCCTGTCTCCTCTGCTTGTTCAGATGCCGCTCGGCGGCAGCGTGAGGATGAAGTCACCAGATTGCGCTGCCACCCAGCGGCATCTGGTATAATCGTTATTTAACGCTACGTTTGATAGATGTTACGCTGTGCTCACCACGGACAAGGAGGGACCCCGAAACTGAGGTGAGCTGGGTAACAAACTGCACCCACAGCTACGGGGACACGCCTGGAAAGTGGAAAATAGGCGTCTGGAACCGCCTGGGAGAGTAAGATAAAGTAAGATACTTGCCAGACGAGAAGGGAGGTTCCAGAAGATAGTTGGTACTGAGAGCCTGGGGTCCAGAGCCGGGAGGTAGGTCGGAATCCGCAAACCGAGGTAAAGGGGTCGGGGAGTCCAGGAGGTCAGGATACAAACCAAGGGTAGAAGTCCAGAGCAGATCCACAGCCAGGCCGGTTCGGTACACAAGGGATCACTAAGGAGACAAAAAGACAGGAACTGAGGCAGGCACGACCGTGGCTAACGCAGGTCATACAAAGCTATGCTCAGCCAAAGAATGAATGGCTGAGCAAGGTATAAGTAGGAGGAAGGACCAATAGGGAGAGGGGGAGTAACGAGGGAGCGGCCCCAGGGAAGATAGGGATTGGTAGGAAGAAACTTACCACAGCTGCGCTAGATGTGCAGCTTTTGAGCGGTGCAGCTTTTTAGGCGTGTGTGCCGCACGGGAGAGGCAAGCGCGGCCTCAGCTGGGGGCGGGAACTCCTCCTGAGGGAGGACGTAAAGGTCCTCGGCTGTGCGCGCGCATGCGCGTGTTCAGTAGCCGCCACGGGAAGCGGAGGAGAAGGAAGATCCCGCCCGCGGCGGCGAGGAGGTAGAGCTGGAGCGGAGGCAGGTAAAGTCGCGGGAGGAACCCCTTAGAGAGAGGTGTTCCCCCGGACCTTACAGTACCCCCCCCCTTGAGGAGCGGCCTCAGGACGACTCCAATATGGCTTTTGGGGAAATTTAGAGTGAAAGAATCTCAGCAGTCTGGGGGCATGTATTTGATGGTAGGGTACCCAAGATCTTTCCTCTGGACCAAAGCCCTTCCAGTGAACCAGGTATTGTACCGAACCCCTCGTCCTCCTGGAATCCAGAATAGACTGAATTTCAAATATATAATATAGAATAATGTTGCGTTATCTTCCAATAACATGACTTTAAATACAGTATGTATTTACTCCTATCCAGACCTTGTATTTACTCCTCTCCAGATCCAGGTATTACTCTTATCCAGACCTTGAAATAAGTATTTTGTTTACCGTAATTATTTTAGTCAATTATGTCTAAGTCTGGCGTTACATCCATCCAGACACTGCAAAGGCCCTATTTTAGTGTATGGATAGGAGTAATACCAATTTTAGGTATAAATAACTTAACGTTGATGTTATGATAAAGCACTTTATTATCACTAACAGCTGTTATAGAACGTGACTTAACGTTACGTTAGGTTAACTTTACGTTAAGTGACTTAACAGAGCTTTGTGGATCTGGGCCTTAGAGTTTCCCTACAATCAGAGAATCCCTGCAGTAGAAGATAGCTGTCACTCTGACCTACTGTAGCGGTTCCATATGGAAATGAAAATATCGGTCAATGGAATATGTTGGCACCTCACGTATCATTAAAACAGTTGCATAAACGGCCAGGAAATCAGAGAACAATTGTATAAAACTAACCCCAGAGATCACTTTAATCTTCTTAACTTCTATTTTGAGGAAAAATTGTCAGAAGTTCACATTCACAGTGGAATTTCCTGGGCATAATTGATGAGAATGATCTTGAAAATGACAATATTTAAGACGTGAACTGTCAGCAATGTTGCATGAGCTGCATGACAAAGTGTGAGGTGCTAGATCTCAGGCTGCTGCCCTTTGAAGGGGTTTCAATCACCCAAATACTTCTCAAATCAGAACAGGAATTCCTCCCAAGGGGGAAGATAGTGGAGGTGCACTACATGCCAACAAGTTCTTCACGCGTTCCGGATGCAGGAAGAAAAAACGGATGCTGGATCTCTATTCCAAACAAATTATTTAATGAACGTAAAGCAACATCAAACTAAAACAAGTGATCTTAGGAGGAACTCTGACGCGTTTCGTGCAATCTCTGCACTTTGTCAAATCAGCCATAACAGATGTAGCAGGTGTAATTGCACCTGCTGGCGTTAGCTCCATCCTTTTTTGTGTGCATGTGGCTAATGCAATTACCGTGGCATCTGCTCCCACTGGTGTGTTGTTTGTGTCTCGCTACAGCACACCAGCAGGAGCATTTATGGCTGCTACATCTGTAACTGCTTGTAGGCACTTGTATTTTTCACAAACATTGTAAGCCATTGGCCTCTTAATGCGCCATACAGTAAATAGGACAGAAACACACACACACAATTTCACAATTAGCATTGGAGTTCTAGTAGGAACTGGTAGTGTGAATGATATTGAAACACAAGTGATGACGATTGACGAGTCTCACTAATTGATGCTGTTGATGATGACGACAATTTACGAGTCTCACTAATTGATGATGATGGCGATTGACTAGTATCATTAATTGATGATGTTGATGACGACGATTGACGAGTCTCACTAATTGATGTTGATGATGATTATGATGATTAACGAGTCTCACTAATTGAGGATGATGATGATGATGACGATTAACGAGTCTCACTAATTGATGTTGATGATGATGACGACGATTGATGTGTCTCACTAATTGGCGATGATGATGACTAAGTAATTTACATTGAACAGAGAGAGTGACAAAGAGGATCCTGCTCACTGACAGGGACTCAACCTCTTTGTGCAGGTCAGGGGGAGTACTGTGCCAGCGGGGTCCAGACTATTTGTACCCATATCATGAAGGTCAGCAGTATCCTATCCCCAAGCACCACTGTAGAAAAGTGCAATACATGTAGTGGGAGGATACTGAAGACAAAAGCCCCTTATGCTGTGCAAGGGCACTAGTGCGGAGTACCTACAGCAGGCTCTGTAAGAGAACCAACAAATTCCTCCCACAAACGGGAATGGAGGCAGAAACTGACTTCTACTTATGCATGGTCATATTTGGATGAGTTTGCAAAAAAATCTCAAACTTTCTTGGTGAAATTGCATAAAATACATGGGCCCTTCCTAGCACATCTCTACTTGGGTGAGGGACAAGGGCTTCAAACATTTTCTGTGCTAATAACTAATATATATATGATACACATATATATAAATATATATTTTTTTTATACACTTTATAATCATTATACTGCAAGACAACCATAACAATTCACAACTAGATTAATTTATTATACCAGCACTGGATCCCTTAAATAGACAGCTTTAATTAAATCAAAGTCACATACCAAGCCAAAAGTGTATTGGAATCCTGACACCAATACCGGATGCAATATAAAATACTTCAATTTTTATTCATACAGTGGTAAAAAAATATGAAAAATTTATCATAAATGTAATTCAGTAGATGCATACAAAAACTTTAGCATGCATGCATATTTGAAAGAGTTCAAAAGAAACCCCCAAAAATGTTTGTACAAAAAATGAGTGTGGTCCTAACCACAGAAACAGTACAAATCAAGCAAAAGTTTTTCAAACAATAATACAAAAGTCTCAAAATCTTTCTAAATAAAGTCTTGTGTAGATATGCCTCGCGGTTTACAGGGATTGAGTCTGTCGATAGTATTGGCTTCTATCGTGCTGATTGTGGCTTTTGGTGCTGTATCTGACCTCAGAATCACATATGGGAGTCTGGCGTTTCAACGGCTGCTTGGACCGTTTTGCAGCCATGCCGCTCATGGATCACTCCCTTCTGACATCATCACAGCATCATGATGTCAGAATTCATCGTTTTTTCATAGAGGTGAAATTATTATAAATAATTTTTAAAATATTTTCTCAATCAGGGTTTTCCCAAATAAAACTATTTAGAATTCAAATCAAAAAAAAGTAATTGAATGAAGCTTAATCACTTTTACTGAATTTCATCATATGCAAACACAACATATGTGCATGACGACGCTTGGCCTTATAGACTCATCAGCTGGCTGCAGGCAGTCAGCACTAATGTTTTAGTGGTTGATGATATGACTGAAAACCAACGTCTCAACAAAATCATAAATCTGTTCTGTCCCTAGCTATGCAACATGTTTTTCTGTCTGGGAATATTTATTGTTTGTTGGCCTACTCTTTACACCGCAAAGATTCACACTTAAACCACAAAGCCATAAAAAAAAACAAAATATGAGTCTTGAAGTGTGACAGGGAAACATTTGGAAACATTTGGAAACATTTGGAATCCCTGGTTACACTTGTCAAAGTGCAGGCAGAGCAGACATAATGCATCTGTGCACAGACTAAACATTCTATGTGACAAGTACGGGCTTCTTTATAAAGGGGCAGTGGTTGCAGCAGGACTTGTATGCCAAATGAAGTAAATCTAATGGTTGAAGTGTGATGGTGCTAGAAGTACCACAACTTTTTATTTTACAATCCCAGAGTACAACTACTTATTTTGTTATTGATAGACATCAATTGTTTGTCTTTCTTTTTCAAGAAAATTGGATTCGTTTTAGGAAGCCTCTCTCCCTTCCTACTCTCTCAGCATAAATGCAGGGACGGATTTCCCACAAGGCAATAGTGGCAATTTTTTTGTTGTTGAGGGGATGGGGGGGGCAATTTGTGTGTGTGTGTCTTACCATATCCGGAGTGGACCCCCTCCCGTAGCGTCGCCTTGTCATGGTGATCCGACGTCAAATAACGCTGTGACATCACAGGACAACGCGTTGCCATGACAACACCGCATCACATGCCGCCGTGATGTCATGACGTCGCTACGCTGTGGAAGAGGGCCGCCCCCGAGCCTAAAGATGGCATTAAAGGTAAGTCCGCCACTGCATACATGTTGTATACATCTTTGGGCAATACGATCACAAGAGCTTTTCCCAAATGTAAATAAATGTCAATTTAGTTTTTGTAAGTTACAGCGCCAAAGTTTTGTAAGTTACAGAGGCCCTGCGCGCTTCCCGAAGGCACTTAAATTAAGTGCCGGGGGAGCTGCAGAGCCTCTGTAAACCTTTACTTACCTTGGTTCCACACGCGTCGCCATGGCAATGCGGCGTCAAATGACGCCGCGAGGTCATTTGACGGCAGGGGGCACAGGGAAAAAAGTTTGCACCCCCTGGTCTACAGCAAGCTGCTTGTACAGGCACCTCCACGGACACCTTCCAGAAGGCCACCTCTGCGGATCAGGCCAGATTAGTTTTGCGGCAGGATAGTGAGGGAGAGAGGCAGACGCTAGGGGTCGGGAACCTGCAGAGAGCCATAAGTAGCAAATTGCCAACCCCTGGTATAGGGTTTTAAAAAAAATTATTGAGCACTGTGTAACGGATCGGGGGACTCACGCTTTCCAGCGTGCCCCCGTCACCTCAGTTCCCACACCTTCCAATCACCCCTCTTTCCTGCGCTCTCACTCTCTCCCCTCCTTCTCTCGTGGTCGTTCCTCTGCGGCGCGGTTTGCGTGCCCTGGCGCGCGTTCGGGTCACGTGCGCGGCTCCCGCACTGTGCGCGCACGCTCCCGGTCACTTGCTACCCTCCGCTTTACCAGCACCCCTCGGCGTGCGTCTATCTCCCCAGCTCTTGCATTACCTTGCTCCTCCGCCTCTCCTTCCCTTCCACCTCCGGTGCCGAGCGTTCCCCCGGCGCTGCGTCCCTCTCGCCCTGTGACACGCGCGGTGCACGCGCATAACACACAGAAGGCGCGCGCACCCGCTCCAGTTATTTGCCGCCCCTGAACCCTAGCTCCGCCCCCCGTGGCTTACAGGCTATCTCTCTTGATTATTTCCCTGTCTCCTCCCCTGCTCTCTCAGACCTATCCCTGCAAACACTCACTCAAGCCTCTGCTCCACCTCTCTTCCCTATTGGTCCCCCTTCCTTTATAACCCCACTCTGTCCTCTTAGTCATTGCTCTGCATAGCTTTCCTGTAGCTCCTGTATGTGCAGTGTCTATGCCTAGCTCCCTTGTCTATTTCAGCGCTGGTTCCTGTTCCTGCCCCTGTTTGGATTCCCTTGGTTTGAACTTGTGTACTGCTTTGGATTTGACTACTCTACCTTCTCCTGCCCTTGGACTCTGGCTTACGGACATCACTACGCTGCTTTCTCCAACCCTTGAACTCTGGTTTACGGACATCACTACGCTGCTTTCTCCAACCCCTGAACTCTGGCACACGGACATTACCCTCCGATCTCTGGCACCCCGGACTCAGCAAGTATACGTTAACCCTTTCTTACCAGGCCCGCCAACGCATTACCACACTCCGGGCATGCCCTCACTGCTGTGGGTGCGTGTTATACCCTTACCCACCTCAGTACTGGGGACTGGCCAGGTCTGCGGGCATACAGGTGTTACATTATGCAGAGCCCAACAAATGCAGACCCCCCTGAGGTGGGCCAAGGTGTTTCCGTGGAACATTTGCAATTTGTAAGTAACCAATTTACCACTGTGTCTCAACAACTTGCCAATTTGTCTCTCCGGGAAACCCCAGTTGCCCAGTCACCCTCAGATCCTGTGCCTTTAAGTAATCCAGGACTACGTATACCACCTCCCAACCGGTACGATGGGAACCCCCTCGCTTGCCGAGGATTCTTGGGTCCCCCTCCCTCTTTCCTACTGATCGTAGGTGGCCTACATCTATGCCCTACTCACTGGCGATGCACTCGCTTGGGCTTCTCCTCTCTGGGAACACAAACCTGAATTAACTCAAGATTACCCCAAGTTCAGGAGAGAGTTCCAACAGGTGTTTGACACGCCAGCACGTAGGGAGACCGCTGCGTTTTCATTGTTCCATCTCTCTCAGGCTCGTAGGTCAGCTGCAAGATACGCTGTGGAGTACCGCACCATCGCCGCAGAGACCCGGTGGAACGACGAAGCTCTTGTCGCAGCATACTGGCATGGTTTGTTTGAAACTCTTAAGGATGACCTCGCAGCTCACGCTCGGCCCTCTTCTCTTGAGGAACTCATTGCCCTCAGCATCCAAATGGATCAGCGCACCAAAGAACGACGCCACGGGCGTCACTGTTCCCGGTCTCTCCCGCCTCTGTCTGTTTCTCATAGGTCACCTCCTCCGCCTTACCTGCGCTGGATGCTCCTGAACCGATGCAAATCGGTAGCCAACAGCCTCGGGCCGCTGAGAAAGCACGACGTCGTGAGGAGAGTCTCTGCTATTATTGCGGTTCTCCAGAGCACCGGCTCCGAAACTGTCGCCTGAAGCCGGGAAACGGGAACGCCCAGTAAAGGTAGAGGGGCTTCTACTGGGTACTATCTCTCCTTGCCCCTCTCTCCCTAAGGAACTACCTAAGAAGATAATGCTCCCTGTAACTCTGACGGGTCCTGATCTTCAAATAGAAGTGAAAGCTTTAATCGATTCCGGGTCTGGTGATAACTTTCTTGATCACGCCTTCGCATGCAAGAACCAAATTCCACTGGTCAAGAAAAAGTCGCCCATTGTATTGTATTGTATGTCTTTATTTATATAGCGCCATTAATGTACATAGCGCTTCGCAGTAGTAATACATGTGGTAATCAAATAAATAACAGATAATATAAATAACAGATCATGGAAATATGTGCTTTAGACATAAACATAACATTAATGAAGAGGAGTCCCTTCCACGAGGAGCTTACAATCTAATTGGTAGGTAGAGAGAACGTACAGAGACAGTAGGAGGGAGTTCTGGTTAGTGCATCTGCAGGGGGCCAAGCTTTATGTATCATGTGTTCAGAATGTTCACAGTGCTATTCGTATGCTTCTTTAAGCAAGTGTGTCTTAAGGTGGGTCTTAAAGGTGGATAGAGAGGGTGCTAGTCGGGTACTGAGGGGAAGGGCATTCCAGAGGTGTGGGGCAGTCAGTGAAAAAGGTTTAAGGCGGGAGAGGGCTTTAGATAAAAAGGGGGTAGAAAGAAGACATCCTTGAGCAGAACGCAAGAGTCGGGATGGTGCATAGCGAGAAATTAGGGCTGAGATGTATGGAGGGGCAGAAGAGTGTAAAGCTTTAAAAGTGAGGAGAAGAATGGAGTGTGAGATGCGGGATTTGATCGGAAGCCAGTAGAGGGATTTCAGGAGGGAAGATGCTGAGACAGATCTAGGAAAGAGTAGAGTGATTCTGGCAGCAGCATTTAGGATAGATTGTAGGGGAGACAGGTGAGAGGCAGGAAGGCCGGACAGCAGGAGGTTACAGTAATCAAGATGGGAGAGAATGAGGGCCTGAGTCAGAGTTTTAGCAGTCGAGCAACAGAGGAAAGGGCGTATCTTTGTTATATTGCGGAGAAAAAAGCGACAAGTTTTAGAAATGTTTTGAATGTGTGGTGCGAATGTGAGAGAGGAGTCGAGTGTGACCCCTAGGCAGCGTGCTTGGGCTACTGGGTGAATGATCATAGTTCCAACAGTAATGTGGAAGGAGGTAGTAGGGCCAGGTTTGGGAGGAAGTATGAGGAGCTCTGTTTTAGCCATGTTGAGTTTAAGGCGACGGAGGGCCATCCAGGATGATATAGCAGAGAGACATTCAGAAACTTTGGTCTGTATAGCAGGTGTAAGGTCGGGTGTTGAAAAGTATATTTGTGTGTCGTCAGCATAGAGGTGATATTTAAACCCAAAAGATGTTATTAGGTCACCTAGAGAGAGTGTGTACAGAGAAAAGAGAAGAGGTCCCAGGACAGAGCCCTGGGGTACCCCCACAGAGAGATCAATAGAGGAGGAGGAGGTGTTAGCAGAAGAGACACTGAAAGTACGATGGGAGAGGTAGGATGAGATCCAGGATAGAGCTTTGTTCCGAATACCAAGAGTGTGGAGAATGTGAAGGAGAAGAGGGTGATCCACAGTATCAAATGCTGCAGAGAGGTCGAGTAATATGAGCAGAGTGTAATGACCTCTGTCTTTGGCAGCATGGAGGTCATCAGTTATTTTAGTGAGGGCTGTTTCCGTGGAGTGAGCAGTGCGGAAGCCAGATTGTATAGGGTCTAGGAGAGAATAGGTGTTGAGAAAATGGAGCAAGCGAGAGAATACAAGACGTTCAAGGAGTTTAGAGGCAAAAGGCAGGAGGGAGACAGGTCGATAGTTAGAAAGACAGGTAGGGTCAAGCTTGCTGTTTTTCAGTAATGGTATGACTGTTGCATGTTTGAAGGAGGATGGAAAGGTTCCAGAGCAGAGGGAGGAGTTAAAGATGTGTGTGAGCGTAGGGATTATAGTAGGAGCAAGAGGTTTTAGGAGATGGGAGGGAATGGGGTCAAGAGGGCAAGTGGTAGAGGGAGAAGAGGCGATCAACAGCGACACATCCTCCTCTGAGACAGTGGAAAAAGAGTCAAGGAAGGCAGGAGGAGAGTTAGGAAGAGGTGTAGGATGGGAAGAAGAAACAGAGGGGATGTTCTGTTGTATGGATTCCACCTTTTCCTTAAAATAGTCAGCATAGTCCTGAGCGGAGATGGAGGAAGGAGAGGCAGCTGAGGGTGGTTTGAGTAGAGTATCAAAGACAGAGAACAGTCGGCGTGGGTTAGACTTGTGCATGTTGATTAGTGCAGAAAAGTAGGCTTGTTTAGCTTGCGAGAGGGCAGAGTTGAAACAGGATAGCATAAATTTGTAGTGAAGGAAGTCTGCGAGAGTGTGAGACTTCCTCCAGAGGCGTTCAGAGGAACGAGTGGAGGAACGCAGCATGCGCGTGTGGGAATTTAGCCAGGGTCTAGGGTTAGAAGGGCGAGTGTGGCAGAGAGAAAGTGGGGCATGTAGATCAAGAGAGGAGGACAAGACAGAGTTGTAGTTCCTGACCAGGTTGTCGGGGTCTGTAGCAGAGCTGAGAGAGGAGAGGGAGGAGCGTAAAGTGGACTCAAAGTCAGGTAAGTGAATAGAGCGCAGGTTTCTGCAGAACTGGGGGTAGATGGAGGTGGAGAAGGGGAGAAGCGAGATAGAGAGAATGAGATGAGATGATGGTCAGAGAGAGGAAAAGGGGAAATGGAGAAATCGGAGAGAGAGAAGTTCTTAGTGAAAACCAGGTCTAAGTAGTGGCCATCCTTGTGGGTGCTGGCTGCAGTCCACTGTTGAAGGCCAAAAGAAGAGGTTAGAGAAAGAAAGCGGGAAGCCCAAGGGAGAGAGGGGTCATCAATGTGGCAATTGAAGTCCCCAAGGAGAAGAACAGGGGAGTCTGAGGAGAGGCAGAAAGAGAGTCAGGATTCAAAGTGAGAGAGAAAGGCAGAAGGGGGATGAGTAGAGGTAGGTGGGCGATAGATGACCGCCACATGAACAGGGAGAGGAGAGAAAATCTGGACAGTGTGAGCCTCAAAGAAGGGAAAAGCAAGAGAGGGAGGAATAAGAAGGGTTCGGTAACGACAGAGAGAGGAGAGCAGGAGCCCCACGCCTCCACCCCTGCCATCAGTGCGCGCAGTGTGGGAGAAGGAAAGGCCACAATAGGAGTGGGCAGCTTCCAGAGCAGAGTCAGACTGAGTGAGCCAGGTCTCAGTTATAGCAAAGAGAAGCAGGGAGTGAGAGAGAAAGAAGTCATGCACAGAGAGGAACTTGTTAGAAAGGGAGCGAGCATTCCAAAGAGCACAGGAGAAAGGGAGAGAGGAGGGAGGGTGGCAGGGGATGGGTAAGAGGTTGGAGGGGTTGACACCAGAAGGAGTAGAAGTTGCAATTGGCAGGCGAGGACGAGCGCATGTAGGAATAAGACAGGGACCAGGATTGGGAGAGATATCCCCAGAAGCAAGGAGGAGAAGCATGGACAGAAAGAGGATGTGTGAGGATGATTTGTAGGGGTGTTTTTTAGTGCAGGGGATATAGCTGTGTGGTGTCAGTGGACGCAGGTAAGAAAGGAGTTCATGTGAAAAGAGAAGTGTGCTCTCATGTACAGTTGAGAGAATCTGTGCCTCACGTCTCCATCCCT
>WSYH01007718.1:0-31981 GCA_036426205.1 Ascaphus truei
TCCATGATTCTGGTTCACAGATGTACACAAGGAGCATCCAGAGCTGTTTACTGGAAAGGTGGGTCGTTTGCTTTTTACTTTCTTTTTAAAGTAATGCGGGGAGGGGATGTGCCATGGTCTTCTAGTCTCTTTTTAGATACAACGAGAACTCTGGGAATGAAACAGGAGAGGCCTTTAACCACACAACAACTGGTCAGAGACGTCAGGTACAATGCTACCTTTCCACAGTATCTGCCAATAAAACGTGCATATTTCTATGTATGTGTATCTCTCTTGATACCAACAGTTCCCTATAAGAGAAGAATAACAACACCAGATCCATATCTACCACAGAGGCCTGTATCGTAAGAACAACTTCTTATAACTTTCTAAATTGTATTTTGTGGGGTTTCAATTTGGGGAAAAAGCTGTTTCTCTGTTGTTGGGGGGTGGGTCTCTTTCTCTCATTCTCCCAATAGTTTTCTGCAAGAACCAAGTTTATCAGATCCTCGCCCACCACAGGGCCCAGTATTGTAAGAAACCCTTAATCCCTCTCAGTATGAATATATTTGGAAACTGATATCAGGAGAGAAACACTGCAGAATGTGTTTATTGGAAACATTGTTTTGGGGAGAATTTGGGATCAGGAGAGAGCTTTTTTTGTCCATGATTCTGGTTCACAGATGTACACAAGGAGCATCCAGAGCTGTTTACTGGAAAGGTGGGTCGTTTGCTTTTTACTTTCTATTTAAAGTAATGCGGGGAGGGGATGTGCCCATGGTCTTCTAGTCTCTTTTTAGATACAACCGAGAACTCTGGGAATGAAACAGGAGAGGCCTTTAACCACACAACAACTGGTCATAGACTTCAGGTACAATGCTACCTTTCCACAGTATCTGCCAATAAAACGTGCATATTTCTATGTATGTGTATCTCTCACTTGATACCAACAGTTCCCTATAAGAGAAGAATAACAACACCAGATCTATATCTACCACAGAGGCCTGTGTCGTAAGAACAACTTCTTATAACTTTCTAAATTGTATTTTGTGGAGTTTCAATTTGGGGAAAAAGCTGTTTCTCTGTTGTTGGGGGGGGGGTCTCTTTCTCTCATTCTCCCAATAGTTTTCTGCAAGAACCAAGTTTATCAGATCCTCACCCACCACAGGGCCCAGCATTGTGTAAGAAACCCTTAATCCCTCTCAGTATGATTATATTTGGAAACTGATAGCAGGAGAGAAACACTGCAGAATGTGTTTATTGGAAACATTGTTTTGGGGAGAATTTGGGATCAGGAGAGAGCCTATTTTGGTCATGATTCTGGTTCACAGATGTACACAAGGAACATCCAGAGCTGTTTACTGGAAAGGTGGGTCGTTTGCTTTTTACTTTCTATTTAAAGTAATGCGGGGTGGGGATGTGCCATGGTCTTCTAGACTCTTTTTAGATACAACGAGAACTCTGGGAATGAAACAGGAGAGGCCTTTAACCCACACAACAACTGGTCAGAGACTTCATGTACAATCCTACCTTTCCACAGTATCTGCCAATAAAACGTGCATATTTCTATGTATGTGTATCTCTCGCTTGATACCAACAGTTCCCTATAAGAGAAGAATAACAACACCAGATCCATATCTACACAGAGGCCTGTGTCGTAAGAACAACTTCTTATAACTTTCTAAATTGTATTTTGTGGGGTTTCAATTTGGGGAAAAAGCTGTTTCTCTGTTGTTGGGGGGTGGGTCTCTTTCTCTCTCATTATCCCAATAGTTTTCTGCAAGAACCATGTTTATCAGATCCTCACCCACCACAGGGCCCAGTATTGTAAGAAACCCTTAATCCCTCTCAGTATGAATATATTTGGAAACTGATATCAGGAGAGAAACACTGGAAATTGATCTTATTGGAAACATTGTTTTGGGGAGAATTTGGGATCAGGAGAGAGCTTTTTTTTACAAAACTGACATACTGATGCACAGCAGATGTACAGCTAGTGACCCTCCGGTCAAAATCAGCCTTACGTGGTCCAAAAAGAAATGGGGTGTAGCCCAGGTAATCACAAGCTGGCATGGGCGTCAACCTGACCCACGCCCCTGCCCACTGGAACCACCCTATTTATTGAGACCGGAACATCTTAGGAATTGGGTCACTTGGCTCATTCATCAGTATTTCTTTTTATAGTCATCACCGTTACGAGAGGGTTCGGATCCACATGTTAAAGCATGCTTTGGCAGTCTATAACTGCTCGGCTTGCCACCCATGGTATTCCCACGTGTGATTCCCACCCCACCCACCGCACCACCTGCATGTTAGTACCCATATGCAAGATGCAATACGTTGTTCCACGTTACAAGCAGCAAACCAGTCCCAGCAGATGAAGAGGGTTACACAGGGTTTAAAACAAACCACATAACCACAGGACTTTTAAAACAAAGCTGCATTACTAGGCCCTGGCAAGCAAAGGACAATTTCTTTTGTTCCATGGACAATTTCCTTCATTTCCTTCCTTATCCCATGAGTGTTGTTTAAATGTATTCCTCGCAAAGAATGCTCGTGTGTTTGTCTATTAAGGCCATAAGTTACAATTTAAATTTCTGGGCAAATTCCAAGCTTCGGTCTGTTCAAACTCAAGTACCCAAAAATAATAAAACGTTGTTGATAAAAAGTTGATGTCAATCAGTGACACCCACCACACCCAGTCCCAGCTCAGTCAAGGCAGTACACGCCCCACCCATCAAACCAGAGGTCACCGTCCAACACCACCCCCCCACCGCCCCGTCACACGAGGGCCCGAATCCCCAGAGGTAGACCTTAATCGCAGGCAGCAATGATTCAATGACATCCAACTATCCACTGTTATTTGGATGTCCCTTCTTCAGAAATAGGTTAT
This sequence comes from Ascaphus truei, assembly GCA_036426205.1. Taxonomy (NCBI): domain Eukaryota; kingdom Metazoa; phylum Chordata; class Amphibia; order Anura; family Ascaphidae; genus Ascaphus; species Ascaphus truei. The sequence continues at coordinate 2,873 of WSYH01007718.1, forward strand.
TTCAAAATAAACTCATCTGAAAAGACACTAAACTGATATACTGGCATATTAGGCGCGATAAAATTTATGGAAAGATAACCCCTATATAACTCATACACTAGTGATCTTCATCACCTCACTATATACATCTATTGCCATGCATCTGGGTCTAATGCATATCAGCAATCATTCGGTTCATACTTCGATCCATCAAATGGACAAAATACAAATTAAGTATTATTTTAGAAGTATTACCCATTCATATTAAGTTCATCTTACTTATCTGGGTTTTAGATAATTTATTTTTGCCAATATGTGGTACTAACGTCAATGGGGACCACAGGTTTAGCCCCAAGATCCTAATGCGAACACCACTCTTTAATGCGGCATACATGGAGGATGACTACTTATTTGGTCCGTCACATGCACTTTTGGGGCAAAACCTTGTCTCTATAAAAAAAAAACAACAGTAATTTTTTATTTTTTTTTTGTAAACATGCGTTTTTTAGTAAAAAAACAACTTTGGGGGGGGGGGACGTTCTGTTTTTATATGGGAAGGGGGTCGACAAAGAATTACAAGATTTTCACATTCATCATATATAAATATAAATAAGATGATCGGAATTTAAAGTTTACTACTCAATATGATATGACAAAATATTGAATTTCTTTGATCTGAAATTTATTCGACCAAAGGCGACTGCAAGACAAAAAAATATCTCTTCAAAAATAATGGCCACTCAATTATATTACACAAAAAAGTCTGCCATCACACCCTAAATGTCGGGATCAAATATCCCTTTTGGGGTCAGTTAGACGCCTTAATAAGAAATTGTAGCAATAAATGAAATTATAAACATCAATCGAAATCTTGATCCAAAATTCAAAGAAGAACTAGCTGACCCATTAGTTCTTGAAAAGATCATTGAAAGAACAGATACAGCTTACATTAGACAAGTAATCTAATATATCCTACCAGAAAATCATACAAAAACGTGATACAGTCAAGACAATTTCTCCAAACCACCTTAATAACACAATCTAAAAGTGAGCTGCTAAAATCACTAAAATATTACATAACACATGGCATGTACTCAAAAATGACCCAGTGCTAGCAAATGATATTGCAGTCCAAGAGCAAAAGTTCTATCTTATAGAAAGTCCAACAATTTAAAAAAGTCAATATCCTCCAAGAACTTTTAAAGTTTTTCGATAAAAGCAAAAGACTCTAATTGGTTAAAAAGTCAAAGGGATTTACTATAACATGTGGAAAACGGCTCATCGCTATCTTAGAGTCACACAATCACTACGACCTTTTCCTCTTGTTCCACAGGTGCAGAACTTTAAAATGACAAATTTCAACTAAATTTATTCAAAACGGATCATTAATATATATGGCTTGATAGAATAACCAGCAAAAGCAATACCATTGGTAAAAACTACTAGACCTTAAGGTAAATTATGGAACACAATGAGACATTAGATGGCAAAATACACGACTCATAGTGTTTCCCAACACATTTTGAATCTTACCATAATTCCGTCACCTGTCACAGGTATTAGAACAGGTACTCGGTCCATCCCATTGGCAGAGCGAGGAAACACGTCGTCCCTTGCTTTAGGCAAAGCAGAAACCTTCTGGATTCAAGACGGTTAAACCAGGATTCCACAGCAGGTCCCTACTGCCCGAAAATAGATATTATTATTCCGTTTTGTGCAAAAAAAATTGTGAATGTTTTTTAATATACAAACTTAATTTTTTAATTTTTCACTAATGCATGTGTTTTTCCGTCTTATTCTTCACCCCCCGAAATCTACTGTACTCAAAATTTGAATTACTACGCATAATGTAACATTCTATTATATGAGTCCCTCGCCCTGTAACACTTATCTCCCTTCTCCTTCCCCCCTTTTGATAGCTATGGGTGGGGTTGTGGTACCTAGTCTGATTAAACTTTGCTGCCAATTAAGACTCATGCTGTAATCAGGTATCTAAGAGAGGTAGCATAACATATAGTCATGACATCCTGATTAAACAGCACGGTTTAGCTGAAACGCGTAGTCCTCTGTGATTGACGGTCATCCAGCCAGTACCCCGCCGGGAGTATCCGGTTGCCTTCCCCGCGAGAAGAGCGGGTTCTCCCATTGACGTCACACCACAAGAGCAAATCTACACGGAATCCCATGACGGTGCCAAGAGACCTTGAGAGTGTAATGACGCAGAGGCAACAGAGGTTCCCGTTCAGTAGGTTTCATAGTGTGTGCCAGTCGATCTGAGGCCCCTGCGGTCCAGAGCATGTTCCAGACAGGATGAGACGAGCTGTGATATCACCTGTTTTTTATGGTGCCCATTTGCTTTATCACCCTAAGTGTTTAAATTTTTATTGGGCGTGTATAAGGTATTATATTGTGTTACACTATGTGAAGCTCTCTTTCCTTTCTATACCCTGATTGCTGAAGTTGGCTGCGTATGCTTTCCCTTTCACCAACTATCCAGTTGTGGGGGTCCATCTACCAGTCAATCTTTTTGCCACGGAGTCTCTGACATGATTGATTCATCTGACACCAATGAGTCTCCAATTCATAGATTATACCACAACCACATTGTGTTTAAATCAACTTTATTTCACTATGTATGCTTTTTCATGTTTACGTATTGAAATTGCGCTCCCAGAGACGTGCTGCAACAAAAGTGGAAATCACAAGATCATGCCACTGAAAGGGTTTGAGCTGCATTCTTTTTCACTTATCCTAATTTTGTTGACAACACACAACCACCAACTTAAACTCAGAACAGACACATAAAATACAGACAGAGCACTCAGTGCAACATCCAGTGAAACTCATACAACGGTTACAATGCCTAATATATATGTATAAATATCTATTAAATAAATGGTCGTTTTAGTGTTACATTTTGAGACAAAGGGTTGTTGTAAGCCCCTGAGCCACTCACGGCAGAACCACAATTTCAGGGGTCCCTAACGCTAATATAAATTCTTATAACCTGTTGGCAATACCATGGAAGACTGATTTATAAAATCTGTCAATAGTTGTCCAAGTTCTAGTCTGGATTGAATCTTTTATTACCCTGTACATTACCAGGAAAAGCACCCTGTTTAGAGATGTCAAACCATACTGCAAGCAGGCAGTTCCCCTGAGAAGTGGGAGATGCATGAGTGAGCTTTTAAACCATTTAAATGTTGGGATGGGTAGCTTCATTACGGTATTGGAGTGTTGCCATCCCCAATCAGCTAAGACTACTGACAAGAATTGTAAAAAACAATACTGGACAACCTGAACAAGCTCCTATTGCTTGTTAACAAGAGATCAGAAATCCCTACACGTTAGGTTGAATACAAACACTAACCCTCTGTATCCCACCTATTTCATAGCAACAGAAAAAAGGATAAAGCGAATACAATTAAGATACTATTTCAACGAGATCGGACAGCATAACTAAGCATTGATGCATTATAGTGTCTATTTTACTAACACCATCGTGCCCAGGCAGGGAACGTATAGAAAGAGTAACTATTCTAGTTCTCAAACCGTTTTTCTTTGTTTTTCAAATATAGTCACAGGTAGGGGGATAAGGCATACATATAAAAAGAAAGGATGGAGGGACATCAAAACCCCAAAACACTCACACATACCTACAAACGAAGAAAAATTAAAAGTAAAAACGAGTAATAAGTATTTACAATATAATAAAAAACAAACAGACATGCTGTGGGAGGCAGAAGACACTAGTTGCACATAGCCTCAGTAGTTTTTCCTGTCTTTTTGGTATGTAATGGGGTGTAGCTTTGGAAACAATTTTTTTTTTTTATATCTTGAAATCTTTGGTTCATTTGTATATCTTGTATTGTCCGGCTATATCTTCTGAAGGCAGTCAACAATGGATTCCAGATTTGTTCTAAGAATTTCTCCATAGTTTGTTCATAAATGCTGTAGTTTTTCCATTTCTAGCACCACGTCGCACTTTTCTTGAAAGACCTTGATAGAGAAATGTGTCCTATCTGTTTCCATTGAAGCTGCTGTTAAAGATGTTGCAATTAATGTTATAGTGCATTAGCACACTTTGGCACAGGTTTCTTCCCCAAAATCATTATAAACAGATCCATTGGGAACTACACCAGCACTCTGGTGAGCTCTCTTAGATTTCCTCAAAAAAGGACAGCCTTTGAACATGTCCAGAATTAATGACGAATGGTACCTCCTATAACCACAATATCTCCCGGCACAGAGCACTTGCCCTTTTTTAGAGTATCCTAATCTATTCTGGTGTTCAAATATCATCAATAATCGTATAGCTATGTGCTAAAGTTATGTGCATACATATGAGCTCACCGCCGCCTCCCTCATCTCTGCCCAATCATGCTTTAGAAATCATTTTCCAATATCTTTTTTCCATTGAGTCATATGATGTTTTTTCTCCCTTTTTTTCCTAGTGACACTCACGAGTAGAATATTACTTTGAAATCACTCCTTCTGATTTGTATTTCCCTGCAGATATTGTTTTTTAAAATATCAAAAATGCCCGTTTGTTATGTATCTGAAATAATTCTGAAGATGGTATGACATTTGTATTCTTTCGTTCCGAATGTGTACATTGTTTCCCAGAAACATACATCTTTAATCCTATTTACAACCTCTTATAATGCAAATATTGTTCCTTCCTGTATACATCATGTAGGGCAGCGGTGTCGCAAAGTGGGGGGGCGGCTGATTTTCCTCAGGGGCATTGTGGGCGGTTGCAAGGTCCCGTACGCTTCCCGGGCATTTAAATATAAAATGCCGTGGGGGGTGATCGCGTGACGTGCCTCTGCAAACTCTAAAACTTACCTTGACTCTTGCCGGCGTCACTTTTGTAGGGAAATTTCCCTCATTTCCTCCATAACAGATCATAAGTGAGGGTTCCCTTTTAATTATTTTTTTCTCTCTCCCAATTATCCCAGATAATTAGTGTGAATTGTAAATAATCGGGTTTTATTCACCTCCTTTATGTCTCTTCTTATTGGGACCCCAGTAATGTGCTGTTCTGTTACCGTGTATCTCTCTGCTTCTACTCCTACTCATCCATGTTACTGCTCTTGTGTGGTCTATGCCAAGCTGGTAATTACTAATTGTTATTCAAGATATATTTGTTCGTACGGACACCCACGCCACCACCTGTCAGTAATCAGCTAAGTGCACTTCTTTTTATTTTTTGATTTTAAACGACAATGTATCAACTCTAAATTTTGGCTTTTATATATCATTTTAATTTGGGTTGGAATATTAATTGAAGCTACTGAATAGATAAAAGCCAATTTAGGGAGACATTCACTTGACTGATTTATTCTGCCAATGCCATGAAATACGTCTTTTAATCCAACACTTTCACTTGAAAGCTCTTAATTGTAAGAAAAAAGCAAAAAAACATGTGTCGCTTAGCTCCAGCATTTTAATAAGTGAGCCTTCTTTGTCTTTGGGTCACTGGTTATGTCAAAAGAGTTTGTATTTTGATGGTGATTTTTTTAATTTATTCATATGAATTCAAAAGCACAATGTCATGGCCAAACGCAAAGTGTTTGGACATAGAATGCGCATGTGCGGTCCTAGTACAACACCTTGTTTAGCTATTTGCACTTGTATATTGTTATAACTGTCTCCTGCGTGTGGTGTGCCACTTGCTCGTATGTTCTGTCTCTGTTCACTGTGGTGTGGCGTGCATGCTTGCCTCTGTCTCCTACAACGCCGTAGCTCGGCCGCCACTGCGCCACTGTGAGCAAGTAGACTAGAAAGTACCTTGGAACTCTCCCCTCCCTGCATTACCTCAAAACATGAAGCAAACGCACCCACCTTTCCAGTAACAAGCTTCTGGAGCTCCTTGGTACATCTGGACCAGACATCACATGGACAACAAAGGCTCTCTCCCTTCTATATCAAATTCTCCCCCCAAAACAATGTTTCCAATTAAGATCAATTTCCAGTGTTTCTCTCCTGTAGTCAGTTCGCAAATATATTCCCACCACCTTGGAGGGATTAAGGTTTCTTTCTCATCTAGCTGGGCCCTGATGTGGGTGAGGATCTGATAACACTTGGTTTCTTGGCAAGAAAACTATTGGGAGAATGGGAAAAGGACCCCCCCCCACAACAGAGAAACAAACAGCTTTTTTCCCCCAATTGAACTCCCACAAAATATAGAAGATAGCAATGTTCTGATGTACATACTCGTTACGGGGGGTATCATACAGAGTTCTCATACCGGACTTATCCACATGGTTCTAAAAATCTTGATTTCTTTGAGATGGTCTGTGGGTTTTGCCCATCATTTTTTTCCCACATTAACAGTCTATACAAAGAACATTACCCCCGTTTGTCAAGCAATATGAATGAAATCTTAATATTCTTACGTTGTTCTGATCTGGTGTTTGGTAAATCGTTGTGGTTTAAGACTGCTACAAAGCTTAACCATCTCCCGCTGGGGTAGCTCCCTTTGGTTGTTAGCCCATGCCAGGTTTCATTGATGTTTGCCCTTAGTGGCTAGCACAAGATGGTCTTTTATATTTCCGATTTCTCTTCGTATTTGTCATGCTTAGAGAATTTGTCAGAACATTTTTTACTCTTCATCATACCAATGCTGTGCCATGTTTTTCGAATTTGCTCAAGATAATTCCATTGACTACTGTAAGTTCCGCATGAATCTTAATTGATTTATCTGATGACTCCATTGGGCTGATGTTATTACTAGTAGTTGGTTTGGTGCCTGGGTTTGGCGAGGGGAATGGCGATCTGCCTTTTTTCATCAACAAGTTGTCTGGCTGTGGCCTTGTTCATAAAATCCTATTCATAATTTCTATTGGCATTGTGTTTATTAATATTCTTTTTAGTTAGGTGGCAGTTTCTTCTTAATCGGAGGAATGTGTTCCAACAGCAATATGCTATCGGCCATCACATAAACTATTTGTATAGCGGTCGTCTTCCTGAATATTACTGTTTCAATCTTCCTTCCTTAAATTTTTTAGTTAGGGTTATTTCCAAAAAGTCCATCTTCGTTAGTGTACAATTGGTATTGTGGGCGAAAGTTTTAAATTATTTGGTATTTAAGATATTTAATAATTCTCTCAGCAGGTGTTCTGTAGCACTCCACTCCAAAATTCAACAGGTATTGTGTAGGTTCTCCAGTTTATTTCCCTGAAGACCACGGTCTCCTCCCAAAAAAGGGTTTCTACAATACTGGGCCCTTGGTGGGTGAGGACTTGATAACGTGGTTCTTTGGCATAAACTATTGGGAGAATGAGAGAAAGAGACCCACCCCCCCCCCCCCCACAACAACAGAGAAACCGCTTTTTCCCCCAAATTGAAACTCCACAAAATACATTTAGAAAGTTTTATAGAATTGTTTTCTTACGACAACAAGGCCTCTGTGGTAAGAGATATGGATCCTGTGGTTGTTATTCTCTTCGTTATAGGGAACTGTTGGTCTCAAAGAGAGATAGGCGCGGAAGGGTTAAAAGGCAAAAACCAAAAGAATTCCTATTTTGCACTCACCCTATACTATAAATGGGTTGGCTGAAAGTATTCAAATCCCTGGGTAAAAAACCCATATACCATTTAGTGATATACACGTAAAAAAAAAAAATAATACTTATTAAGCGTTTATGCAAAACAAGTACAAACTGTTAAAAAGACAGGAGAAGGGTGCAGAGAGTTGATGCTCAATCTGCTGACCTGTCTAGTCCAGCCACAGCAGCTAACAGCAACAAATACCTATGGTAATGTCCTCACAGACTAATGCATAAACCTCCTAATTGGCACACGTTCTTGTAATGCTGCAGGTGGAGTTGGTGTACCATGAGTCATAGAAGGACTTCTAACACACCCAAAACCTGTTATGTGGGTAAGCGTTTGGTGTCCCTATCTAGAGCTGATTGTGCTGTAGCTGCCACCGTAGTTAATGAGCTGGATTCTGCAGTGTCCTCTAAACTAATATATCAGCTGACCTCCTAAATCAGTGATTGTGTTGTGGGTCTCCCTTGGAAGTTATTCCCTATATTATCTCAAATTCCCCTCTGTTGAGGCCTGCAAACAAGACTCCAGCCGGAGACAAAAACCGTCAATCAATAACGTTTACAAGGCTGTTGCAGCAAAGCCACAAAAACAGCTCGCAGCATGACGTCATAACACCCGACTATCGTTTCGCGGCGTCTGCGCTTTGTCAGTAGAAAATCTCTTTCTACCTTGACAAAGCGCATAGCGCGAAACGATCGTCGTTTTATGAACCCCCCGGTCACATAGACCTGTTGACGTCATCCATGAGTGCGGAAGCGAGAGTATTGTGCGAGCTGGCTTCTGCCCAAGATCCAGGTTGTATATGGCTGGTCTACAGACTGTCATCGGGGATTGTAGATTTCTACACTACACGTAACTGCAGAGCTGTTTTGTTTGCTTTGCTGACAACGCTGTAAACGTATGATTGACGTTTTTCTCCGGCCTGGAGTCTTTGTTTGTCAGGACTCCACATGAGGGGAATCGAGATAATATAGGGAAATACTCCAAGGGAGACCCCAACACATTCCCTGATGTTTAGTGAGGTAGCTGATAATATAGTTTAGAGACACTGTCACGAATCCACCTTAACTAAACGGGGCAGTACAGCCAATTCCTTCTAGATAGTGACACAAACGCCTACCACATACAGGTTGGTGTGTTAGATGGTCCTTTCATGACTTGGAGCACAAACTCCCCACCTGTCAGCATACAAGAACGTGTGTCACATTAGAGGTTATGCATTAGTCTGTGAGGACATACCATAGGTTATTTGTTGCTGTTATGCTGCGTGGCTTAACTATACCACTTTTAGGGGGTTCAGATTGAGCACTCCACTCTCGCCCCATCCCTGTTTTTTCTTAACAATTGTACTTGTCTTTGCATAACTGTAATAATACCTATTTTTACTGTATATCCTCTAAATGGTATATGGTTTTTCTACCCAGGGATTGAATCTTTCCCAACCACATTTACATATATGGTAGTGCAAATGAATTCTTTTGGGTTTTTCCTTTAACACCTTCCCTGCCTTACAATGTTTATAAGTTCCCGTAGGCACCTCCTATCTCTATTATTATTTTGCGTACATTTGGTGAGGGACATATCCTCGTTTCAGTATCAAGAGAGATACACATACATAGAATAGCCGTTTTATTGGCAGATACTGTGGAAAGGCAGGATTGTACCTGAGTCTATGACCAGTTGTGTGTGGTTAAAGGCCTCTCCTTTTTTCATTCCCAGAGTTCTCGTTGTATCTAAAAAGAGACTAGAAGACCATGGCACATCCCCTCCCCGCATTACTTTAAATAGAAAGTAAAAAGCAAACCCCACCTTTCCAGTAAAACAGCTCTGGATGCTCCTTGTGTCCATCTGTGAACCAGAATCATGACAAAAAAGCTCTCTCCTGATCCCAAATTCTCCCCAAAACAATGTTTCCAATAAATCATTTCCAGTGTTCTCTCTCCTGATATCAGTTTCCAAATATAATCATACTGAGAGGATTAAGGGTTTCTTACATACTGGGCCCTGTGGTGGGTGAGGATCTGATAACTTGGTTCTTGCAGAAAACTATTGGGAAATGAGAGAGAAAGAGACCCCCCCCCCCCCCAACACAGAGAAACAGCTTTTTCCCCAAATTGAAACCACCACAAAATACAATTTAGAAATTTATAAGAAGTTGTTCTTACGACACAGGCCTCTGTGGTAGATATGGATCTGGTGTTGTTATTCTTCTCTTATAGGGAACTGTTGGTATCAAGAGAGATACCAACATAAATAGGCACGTTTTATTGGCAGATACTGTGGAAAGTAGCATTGTACCTGAACTCTGACCAGTTGTTGTGTGGTTAAAGGCCTCTCCTGTTTCATTTCCACAGAGTCTCGTTGTATCTAAAAAGAGACTAGAAGACAATGGCACATCCCCTCCCCGCATTACTTTAAATAGAAAGTAAAAAGCAAACGACCCCACCTTTCCAGTAAACAGCTCTGGATGCTCCTTGTGTACATCTGTGAACCAAACATGGACAAAAAAGCATCTCTCCTGATCCCAAATTCTCCCCAAAACAATGTTTCCAATAAGATCAATTTCCAGTGTTCTCTCCTGATATCAGTTTCCAAATATAATCATACTGAAGGGATTAAGGGTTTCTTACATATCTGGGCCCTGTGGTGGGTGAGGATCTGATAAACTTGGTTCTTGCAGAAAACTATTGGGAGAATGAGAGAAAGAGACCCCCCCCAACAACAGAGAAACAGCTTTTTCCCCAAATTGAAACCCACAAAATACAATTTAGAAAGTTTAAAGAAGTTGTTCTTACGAACAGGCCTCTGTGGTAGATATGGATCTGGTGTTGTTATTCTTCTCTTATAGGGAACTGTTGGTATCAAGGAGAGATACACATACATAAATATGCACGTTTTATGGGCAATACTGTGGAAAGCAGGATTGTACCTGAAGTCTCTGACCAGTTGTTGTGTGGGTTAAAGGCCTCTCCTGTTTCATTCCCAGAGTCTCGTTGTATCTAAAAAGAGACTAGAGACCATGGCACATCCCCCCCCGCATTACTTTAAATAGAAAGTAAAAGCAAAACGACCCACCTTTCCAGTAAACAGCTCTGGATGTCCTTGTGTACATCTGTGAACCAAATCATGACAAAAAAGCTCTCTCCTGATCCCAAATTCTCCCCAAAACAATGTTTCCAATAAACACATTCTGCAGTGTTTCTCTCTCCGATATCAGTTTCCAAATAAATCATACTGAGAGGGATTAAGGGTTTCTTACAATACTGGGCCCTGTGGTGGGTGAGGATCTGAAAAACTTGGTTCTTGCAGAAAACTATTGGGAGAAGATAGAAAGAGACCCCACCCCCCCCCAACAACAGGAACAGCTTTTTCCCCAAATTGAAACTCCACAAAATACAATTTAGAAAGTTATAAGAAGTTGTTCTTACGACACAGGCCTCTGTGGTAGATATGGATCTGGTGTTGTTATTCTTCTCTTATAGGGAACGTTGGTATCAAGAGAGATACACATACATAGAAATATGCACGTTTTATTGGCGATACTGTGGAAAGGTGGCATTGTACCTGAAGTCTCTGACCAGTTGTGTGTGGTTAAAGGCCCTTCCTGTTTAATTCCCAGAGTTCTCGTATCTAAAAAGAGACTAGAGACCTGGCACATCCCCTCCCCGCATTACTTTAAATAGAAAGTAAAAAGCAACGACCCACCTTTCCAGTAAACAGCTCTGGATGCTCCTTGTGTACATCTGTGACACCAAACCATGGCAAAAAAGCCTTCTCCTGATCCCAAATTCTCCCCAAAACAATGTTTCCAATAAGATCATTTCCAGTGTCCTCTCCTGATATCATTTTTCCAATATAATCATACTGAGAGGGATTAAGGGTTTCTTACAATACTGGCCCTGTGGTGGGTGAGGATTTGATAAACTTGGTTCTTGCAGAAAACTATTGGGAGAATGAGAGAAGAGACCCCCCCACAACAACAGAGAAACAGCTTTTTTCCCCAAATTGAAACTCCCACAAAATACAATTTAGAAAGTTATAAGAAGTTGTTCTTACGACACAGGCCTCTGTGGTAGATATGGATCTGGTGTTGTTATTCTTCTCTTATAGGGAACTGTTGGTATCAAGGAGAGATACACATACATAAAAATATGCACGTTTTATTGGCAGAACTGTGGAAGTAGCATTGTACCTGAAGTCTCTGACCAGTTGTTGTGTGGTTAAAGGCCTCTCCTGTTTCATTCCAGAGTTCTCGTTGTATCTAAAAGAGACTAGAAGACAGGGCACATCCCCTCCCCCGCATTACTTTAAATAGAAAGTAAAAAGCAAACGACCCACCTTTCCAGTAAACAGCTCTGGATGCTCCTTGTGTACATCTGTGACCCACACATGACAAAAAAAGCCTCTCCTGATCCCAAATTCTCCCCAAAACATGTTTCCAATAAAATCATTTCCAGTGTTCCTCTCCTGATATCAGTTTCCAAATATATCATACTGAGAGGGATTAAGGGTTTCTTACAATCTGGGCCCTTGGTGGGTGAGGATCTGATAAACTTGGTTCTTGCAGAAAACTATTGGGAGAATGAGAGAAAGAGACCCCCCCCAACAACAGAGAAACAGCTTTTTCCCCAAATTGAAACTCCACAAATACAATTTAGAAAGTTTATAAGAAGTTGTTCTTACGACACAGGCCTCTGTGGTAGATATGGATCTGGTGTTGTTATTCTTCTCTTATGGGAACTGTTGGTATCAAGGAGAGATACACATACATAGAAATTGCACGTTTTATTGGCAGACTGTGGAAAGGTGCATTGTACCTGAAGTCTCTGACCAGTTGTTGTGTGGTTAAGGCCTCTCCTGTTTATTCCCGAGTTTCTCGTATCTAAAAAGAGTAGGGACCGGCACATCCCCTCCCCGCATTACTTTAAATAGAAAGTAAAAAGCAAACGACCCACCTTTCCAGTAAACAGCTCTGGATGCTCCTTGTGTACATCTGTGAACCACAACCATGGACAAAAGCACTCTCCTGATCCCAAATTCTCCCCAAAACAATGTTTCCAATAAGATCAATTTCCAGTGTTCTCTCCTGATATCAGTTTCCAAATATAATCATACTGAGAGGGATTAAGGGTTTCTTACAATACTGGGCCCTGTGGTGGGTGAGGATTTGATAAACTTGGTTCTTGCAGAAAACTATTGGGAGAATGAGAGAAAGAGACCCCCCCCACAACAACAGAGAAACAGCTTTTTCCCCAAATTGAAACTCCACAAAATACAATTTAGAAAGTTATAAGAAGTTGTTCTTACGACACAGGCCTCTGTGGTAGATATGGATCTGGTGTTGTTATTCTTCTCTTATAGGGAACTGTTGGTATCAAGAGAGATACACATACATAAAATATGCACGTTTTATTGGCAGATACTGTGGAAAGTAGCATTGTACCTGAAGTCTCTGACCAGTTGTTGTGTGGTTAAAGGCCTCTCCTGTTTCATTCCAGAGTTCTCGTTGCTAAAAAGAGACTAGAAGACCAGGCACATCCCTCCCCGCATTACTTTAAATAGAAAGTAAAAAGCAAACAACCCACCTTTCCAGTAAACACTCTGGATGCTCCTGTGTACATCTGTGAACCAATCATGGACACGGGGAGGGGATGTGCCATGGTCTTCTAGTCTCTTTTTAGATACAACGAGAACTCTGGGAATGAAACAGGAGGTGCCTTTAACCACACAACAACTGGTCAGAGGCTTCAGGTACAATGCTACCTTTCCACAGTATCTGCCAATAAAACGTGCATATTTCTATGTATGTGTATCTCTCTTGATACCAACAGTTCCCTATAAGAGAAGAATAACAACACCAGATCCATATCTACCACAGAGGCCTGTGTCGTAAGAACAACTTCTTTTAACTTTCTAAATTGTATTTTGTGTAGTTTCAATTTGGGGAAAAAGCTGTTTCTCTGTTGTTGGGGGGGTCTCTTTCTCTCATTCTCCCAATAGTTTTCTGCAAGAACCAAGTTTATCAAATCCTCACCCACCACAGGGCCCAGTATTGTGTAAGAATCCCTTAATCCCTCTCAGTATGATTATATTTGGAAACTGATATCAGGAGAGGAACACTGGAAATTGATCTTATTGGAAACATTGTTTTGGGGAGAATTTGGGATCAGGAGAGTGCTTTTTTGTCTATGGTTGTGGTTCACAGATGTACACAAGGAGCATCCAGAGCTGTTTATACAAAACTGACATACTGATGCACAGCAGATGTACAGCTAGTGACCCTCCGGTCAAAATCAGCCTTACGTGGTCCAAAAAGAAATGGGGTGTAGCCCAGGTAATCACAAGCTGGCATGGGCGTCAACCTGACCCACGCCCCTGCCCACTGGAACCACCCTATTTATTGAGACCGGAACATCTTAGGAATTGGGTCACTTGGCTCATTCATCAGTATTTCTTTTTATAGTCATCACCGTTACGAGAGGGTTCGGATCCACATGTTAAAGCATGCTTTGGCAGTCTATAACTGCTCGGCTTGCCACCCATGGTATTCCCACGTGTGATTCCCACCCCACCCACCGCACCACCTGCATGTTAGTACCCATATGCAAGATGCAATACGTTGTTCCACGTTACAAGCAGCAAACCAGTCCCAGCAGATGAAGAGGGTTACACAGGGTTTAAAACAAACCACATAACCACAGGACTTTTAAAACAAAGCTGCATTACTAGGCCCTGGCAAGCAAAGGACAATTTCTTTTGTTCCATGGACAATTTCCTTCATTTCCTTCCTTATCCCATGAGTGTTGTTTAAATGTATTCCTCGCAAAGAATGCTCGTGTGTTTGTCTATTAAGGCCATAAGTTACAATTTAAATTTCTGGGCAAATTCCAAGCTTCGGTCTGTTCAAACTCAAGTACCCAAAAATAATAAAACGTTGTTGATAAAAAGTTGATGTCAATCAGTGACACCCACCACACCCAGTCCCAGCTCAGTCAAGGCAGTACACGCCCCACCCATCAAACCAGAGGTCACCGTCCAACACCACCCCCCCACCGCCCCGTCACACGAGGGCCCGAATCCCCAGAGGTAGACCTTAATCGCAGGCAGCAATGATTCAATGACATCCAACTATCCACTGTTATTTGGATGTCCCTTCTTCAGAAATAGGTTATTTCAAAATAAACTCATCTGAAAAGACACTAAACTGATATACTGGCATATTAGGCGCGATAAAATTTATGGAAAGATAACCCCTATATAACTCATACACTAGTGATCTTCATCACCTCACTATATACATCTATTGCCATGCATCTGGGTCTAATGCATATCAGCAATCATTCGGTTCATACTTCGATCCATCAAATGGACAAAATACAAATTAAGTATTATTTTAGAAGTATTACCCATTCATATTAAGTTCATCTTACTTATCTGGGTTTTAGATAATTTATTTTTGCCAATATGTGGTACTAACGTCAATGGGGACCACAGGTTTAGCCCCAAGATCCTAATGCGAACACCACTCTTTAATGCGGCATACATGGAGGATGACTACTTATTTGGTCCGTCACATGCACTTTTGGGGCAAAACCTTGTCTCTATAAAAAAAAAACAACAGTAATTTTTTATTTTTTTTTTGTAAACATGCGTTTTTTAGTAAAAAAACAACTTTGGGGGGGGGGGACGTTCTTTTTTATATGGGAAGGGGGTCGAAAACGAATTACAAGATTTCATCATCATCAGATATATATATAATAAGAATGATCGGAATTTAAAGTTTACCTACTCAATATGATACTGAAAACAATTGAATTTCTTTGATCTGAAATTTATCTCGACCAAGGCGACTAGCAGACAAAAAAATTCCTCAAAAAGTAATGGCAATCAAATTAATTACACAAAAACAGTCTGCCATCACACCCTAAATGTGATCAATATCCCTTTTGGGGTCAGTTAGACGCTTCAATAAAAGAAATTGTAGCAGATAAAAAATTTATACAACATCAATCGAAATCTTGATCCATAAACTTCAAAAAAAAACATAGCTGACCCATTATGTTTTGACAAACATCATGAAAGAACAGATACAGCTTACATAGACAATAATCTAATATATCCTACTAGAAAATCATACAAAAAGTAGATACAGCAAGAATTTCCCAAACCACATTATAACACATCTAAAAGTGAGCTGTACAAATCCTAAAATCATTACATAAAACATTGGCATGTACTCAAAAATGACCCAGTGCTAGCAAAATGATATTTACAGTCTCAAGAGCAAAAGTGTTCTTAAAAGTCAACAATTTAAAAAAGTCAATATCCTCCAAAGAACTTTTAAAGTTTTAGTGAGTAAAGCACAGACTCTAATTTGGTTAAAAAGTCGCAAAGGATTTTACATAACATGTGGAAAACGGTCTGTGATCTTAGAGTGTCACAAATCAACACGACCTTTTCCTCTTGTTCCACAGGTCTAGAACTTTAAAAATGAACAAATTTCAAATAAATTCATTCAAAACGGATCATGTAATATATATGGTTAGATATGAATAAAACCAGCAAAAGCAATACATTGGTAAAACTACTAGACCCTTCAAAGGTGAATTATGGAACACATGAGTACATAGATGGCAAAATACACAGACTCATAGTGTTTCCCAAACATTTTGAATTTACCATAATTCCGTCACCATGTCACAGGGTATTAGAACAGTCTCGGCCATCCCATTGGCAGCAGCGAGGAACAAGTCGTCCCTTGCTTAGGCAAAAGCGAAACCTTCTGGATTCATAGAAGGTTGAAACCATGGATTCCACGCAGTCTACATACTGCCGAAATAGATATTATATTCCGTTTTGTGACAAAAAAAATTGTGAATGTTTAATATATAAATTATATTTTTATTTTTTCACTATGCATGTGTTTTCCTGTCTTATTCTTCACCCCGAAATCTACTGTACTAAATTTGAATTACACGCATAATGTACATTCTATTATATGATCCTCGCCCCTGTAAACACTTTCTCCTTCTCCTTCCCCCTTTTGATAGACTATGGGGTGGGGTTGGTGTACCTAGTCGATTAAACTTTGTCCAATTAAGACCATGCTGTATCAGGTATATAAGAGAGGTAGCAATAACATATAGTCATGAATCCTGATAAACACACGGTTTACTGAAACGCGTAGTCCGCTGTGATTGACGGTCACCAGCCAGTACCCCCAGCCCCGGAGTATCCGGTTGCCTCCCCGCGAGAAAGCTGGTGTTCCCCCCATTGATCCGTCCACCACAAGACAAAGTCTACACGGAATCCCATGTGACGGATGCCAAGAGACCTTGAGAGTGTAATGACGCAGAGGCAACAGAGGTTCCCCGTTCAGCAGGCTTTCATAGTGTGCCAGTCGATCTGACGGCCCGTGCGGTCCCAAGCATGGTTCCAGACAGGTGAGACGGAGCTTGGTGATATCACTGTTTTTTATGTGCCCATTTGCTTTATACCCTAAGTGTTTAAATTTTATTGGCGTGTATAAGGTATTATATTGTGTTACAACCTATGGAAGCTCTCTTTCCTTTCTATACCCTGATTGCTGAAGTTGCTGCGTATGCTGTCCTTTCCCAACTATCCAGTTGTGGGGGTCCATCTACCAGTCAAGCTTTTTGGCCACGTGAGTCTCTGACATGATTGATTATCTTGACACCAAGTGAGTCTCCAATTCAATAGATATAACCACACCCACATTGTTTTAAATCAACTTTTTTGCACTATGTATGCTTTTTCATTGTGGTTACGTCATTGAAATTGCGCTCCCCAGAGACTGCTGCAACAAAAGTGGAAAATCACAAATCACCACTAAAGGGTTTGAGTGCATTCTTTTCACTTATCACCTAATTTTGTGACACACACACACACACAACTATAAACTCCAGAACAGAACTAAAATACAGACCAGAGCAGTCATGCACATCCAGTGAAACTCATACACGGTATCAAGTGCCTAATATATATGTATAAATATCTATTAAATAATGGTCGTTTAGGTTAACCATTTTGGACAAAGTGTGTAAAGCCCCTGAGCCACTCACGGCAGAACCACAATTTCAGGGTCCCTAACGCTAATATAAATATCTTAATAACCTGTGGCATACCAGAAGAACTGATTTATAAAATCTGTCAATAGTGTCCAGTTCTACAGTCTCGATTGAACTTTTATTAACCCATGTACATTACCAGGAAAAGCACCCTGTTTAGAATGTCACAACCATACTGCAAGCAGCAAGTTCCCCTGAGAAGTGGGAGATGCTATGGAGTGAGCTTTTAAACCATTTACAGTTTGAGGGGGTAGCTTCATTGGTATTGGAGTGTTGCCATCCTCCAATCAGCTAAGACTACTGAACAAGAATTGTAAAAAAACATACTGGACACCTGAACAATCTCCTATTGCTATGTTAACAAGAGTATCAGAATCCCTACAACGTAGTTGAATACAAACACTAACCCTCTGTATCCCACTTTTCATAGCAACAGAAAAAAGGCATAAAGTCGAATACAATTAAGAACTATTTCAACTGAGATCGACAGCATAACTAGCATTGATCATATTAGTGTCTATTTTATAACACATCGTGCCCCAGGCAAGGGAAGTATAGAAAGAGTAAGTATTCTAGTTTCCTAAACACGTTTTTATTTGTTTTTCAAAATATAGTCACCGGTAGGGGGATAAGGCAATACATATAAAAAGAAAGGATGGAGTGGAACATCAGAAACCACCATGAAGCACATCACACATACCTACAAACGAAGAAAAATTAAAGTAAAACGAGTAATAAGTATTTACAATATAATAAAAACAAAACAGAACTGTGGGAGGCAAGAGACACAGTTGCATTAGCCTCATAGTTTTTCCTGTCTTTTTGGTATAGTAATGGGTGTAGCTTTGAAACAATTTTTTTCTTTTATATCTTGAAATCTTTGGTTCATTTGTATATCTTGTATTGTCGCTATATCTTTCTGTGAAGGCAGTCAACACATGGATTCCAGATTTTTCAGAAATTTCTCCATAGTATTGTTCATAAATTGCTGTAAGTTTTTCCATTTCTACGAAACACTCGCACTTTTCTTGAAAGTACTTGATAAGAAATGTGTCTATCTGTTTCCATTGAAGCTGCTGTTAAAGATTTGTCAATTAATGTTATATGCATAGCAACACTTTGGCACAGGTTCCCTTCCCCAAAATCATTATAAACAGATCCATTGGGAACTACACACAAGCACGCTGGTGAGCTTCTCTTAGTTTCCTCAAAAAAGGAACAGCCTTTGAACATGTCCAGAATTATGACGAATGGTACCTCCTATAACCACAATATCTCCCTCGGCCCAGAGCACTTGCTCCTTTTTTAGAGATATGCCTAATCTATCGGTGTTAATATCCATCATAATCGTATAGCTATTGTGCTAATTATGTGCATACATAGTGAGCTCACCGCCGCCTCCTATCTCTGCCCAATCATGCTTAGAAAATCTATTTTCCAATATCTTTTTTTCCATTGAGTCATATGATGTTTTTTTCCCCTTTTTTTCCTAGTGCACTCGAGTAGAATATTACTTTGAAATCACTCCTTCTGATTTGTATTCCCTGCAGATAATGTTTTTTAAAATATCATAAAATGCCCGTTTTATGTATCTGAAATAATTCTGAAGATGGTATACATTTCTTTCTTTCGTTCTAATGTAGTACATTGTTTCCCAGAAACATAGCATCTTTAATCCTATTTAAACCTCTTATAATTGAAATATTGTCCTTCCTGGTATAAACATCATGTAGGGCCACGGTGTCGCAAAGTGGGGGGCGGCTGATTTCTCAGGGGCATTGTGGGCGGTTGCATAGTCCCCGTACGCCTTCCCGGGCATTTAAATTAAATGCCGGGGGTATCGCGTGAGTGCCTCTGCAACTCGTAAAACTTACCTTGCTCTTCCGCGTCACTTGTGTAGGGAAATTCCCTTCTTTCCTCCATAACAGATCATAAGTGAGGGTGTTTCCTTTTAATTCATTTTTTTCTCTCCCAATTATCCCAGATAATTAGTGTGAATTTACTAATAATCGGGTTTTATTCCCTCCTTTATGTCTATTCTTATTGGACCCACAGTAATGTGCTGTTCTGTTACCGGAATCTCATTGCTTCTACTCCTAGCTCCATCCCATTTATCTTCTTTGGTGGGTCTATGCCAAGCTTGTAAATTACCTAATTGTTATTCATGATAATTATTTTGTCGTGACGGACTACCCAACCCCACCACCTGTCAGCGTAATGCACTAAGTGACTTCTTTTTATTTTTTGATTTTAACACGAATTATACAACTCTAAATTTTGCTTTTATATATCATTTTGAATTTGGGTTGGAAGATTAATTGAAAGCTTGAATAAGATAAAAGCCAATTTTAGGGAGACAATTCACTTGACTGATTTAATTTCTGCCAATCCATGAATTACGTATTTTATTCCAACACTTTCACTGACAGCTCTTAATTGAAGAACAAAAGACAAAAAAACATGTGCGCTTACTCCAAGCATTTTATAATAAGTGAGCCTTCTTTGTCTTGGGTCACTAGTATGTCAAAAGAGTTGGTATTTATGATGGTGATTTTTTAATTTATTCATTGAATCAAAACACAATGTCAATGGCCAAACTCAAAGTAGTTTGGACATAGAATGCGCATGCTCGTCCAACAACACCTTGTTTAGCTATTTGCACTTGAATTGTTTAACTGTCCTCCCTGCGTGTGGTGTTCCATATGCTCGTATGTTCTGTCTCTGGTTCACCTGTGGTGTGCGTGCAGCGTTGCCTCTGTCTCCTACACGCCGCAGCTCGGCCGCCACTGCGCCAACTGTGAGCAATAGACTAAAGTACGCTTGGCAATCTCCCCCTCCCTGCATTACCTCAAAAATGAAGCAAACGGACCCACCTTTCCATATAAAAGCTCTGGAGCTCTTGTGTACATCTGGCCAGAATCCATGGACACAAAGGCTTCTCTCCTACTCTAATCAAATTCTCCCCCCAAAACAATGTTTTCCAATTAAGAATCAATTTCCAGTGTTTCTCTCCTGATATCCAGTTCCAAAATATTCCACACCATCGGAGGGATTTAAGGTTTCTTCTACTACAATCGGGCCCTGAGGTGGGGTGAGGATCTGATACACTTGGTTTCTTGGCAGAAAACTATTGGGGAACTGGGATAAAGGACCCCCCCCCACAACGAGAAAACAAACAGCTTTTTTGCCCAATTGAACTCCCACAAAATATGAAAGATAAATTGTTCTGTGTACAATACTCCTAGTCGGGGGGTATCATAGTAGTTCTATTTCCAGGACTTATCCCGTGTTCTAAAAATCTTGATTTCTTGAGCAATGGTCCTGTGGGTTTTGCCCACATATTTTTTCCCACATTCACAGTCTT
The DNA here is from genome assembly GCA_036426205.1 of Ascaphus truei. Lineage (NCBI taxonomy): Eukaryota > Metazoa > Chordata > Amphibia > Anura > Ascaphidae > Ascaphus > Ascaphus truei. The sequence continues at coordinate 23,864 of WSYH01007718.1, forward strand.
ACAAAGAACATTACCCCCGTTGTCAAGCAATAGAATGAAATCTTTAATTTCTTACGTTTATGATCTGGGGTATTGGTAAATGCGTGTGGTTTAAGACTGCTACAAGCTTAACATCTCCCGCTGGGGTACTCCCTTTGGTTGTTAGCCCATGCCAGGTTTCAATTGCTGTTTGCCCTGTAGTGCTAGCACAAGATGGTCTTTTATATTTCCAGATTTCTCTCGATTTTGGTCATGCTTAGAAGAATTTGGCAGAACATGTTTTACTCTTCATCATCCACAGCTGTGCCATGTTTTTCGAATTTGCAAGATAATTCCATTGACTACTGTAGTTCCGCATGAATCTTAATTGATTTTATCTGATGACTCATTGGGCTGTTTATTACTATGTAGTTGGTTTGGTCCTGGGTTTGTGCGAGGGAATGGCGATCTGCCTTTTTTTATCACAAGTTGTCTGGCTGTGGCCTATTGTTCATAAAATCCTATTCATAATTTCTATTGGCTTTGTTATTAATATTCTTTTAGTGTGGTGAGCAGTTTCTTTCTTAATCGGAGGAATGTGTTCCAACAGCAATATAGCTATCGGCCATCAATAAACTATTTGTAGCGGTCGTCTTCCTGAATATTACCTGTTTCCAATCTTCCTTCCTTAATTTTTTAGTTAGGGTTATTTCCAAAAAGTCCATCTTCGTTGTAGTTACATTGGTATGTGGTCGAAAGTTTAATATTATTTGGTATTTAAGAATATTATAGATTCTCTCAGCAGGTGTTCTGTAGCACTCACCCAAAATTCAAACAGGTCATTGTGTAGGTTCTCATTTATTCCCTGAAGACCCACGGTCTCCTCCCAAAAAAGGGTTTCTTTACACTACTGGGCCCTGTGGTGGGTGAGGACTTGATAACGTGGTTCTTTGGCAGAAACTATTGGGAGAATGAGAGAAAAGACCCACCCCCCCCCCCCCCAACAACAAGAAACACGCTTTTCCCCCAAATTGAAACCCACAAATACATTTAGAAAGTTTTATAAGAATGGTTGTTCTTACGACAGGACAGGCCTCTGTGGTAAGAAATATGGATCCTGGTGTTGTTATTCTTCCTTATAGGGAGACGTTGGTTCAAAGGAGATAGGCAGCGGAAGGGTTAAAGGAAAAACCAAAAGACATTCCTATTTTGCACTCCCTATACTATAAATGGTTGGCGAAAATTCAAATCCCTGGTAAAAAACCCATATACCATTTAGTGATATACAGTAAAAAAAAAAAATAAAGTACTTATTAAGCGTCTTATGCAAAACATACAAACTGTTAAAAAACAGGTGAAAGGGTGCAGAGAGTGGATAAGGCTCAATCTGTGACCTAGTCTATTCAGCCAAGCATCTAACGCAAAACAAATACCTATGGTAATGTCCTCACAGACTAATGCATAAACCCTCCAATTGGCACACGTTCTTGTATGCTGCCAGGTGGAGTTAGGTGTACCATAGTCATAGAAGGACCTTCTAACACACCCAAACCTGTATGATGGTAAGCCGTTTGTGTTCCCTATCTAGAGCAATTGTGCTGTAGCTGGCCACCAGTAGTTAAGAGCTGGATTCTGCAGGTGTCTCAAACTAATATATCAGCTGCCTCCTAAATCAGGCTTGTGTTGTGGGTCTCCCTTGGAAGTATTCCCTATATATCTCAATTCCCTCACTGTTGAGCCTGCAAACAAGACTCCAGGCCGGAAGACAACCGTCATCAACTAACGTTTACAGGCTGTTGGCAGCAAAGCCAAAAAACAGCTCGCAGCATGACGTCATAAACCGCATCGTTTCGCGGCGACTGCGCTTTGTCAGTAGAAAAACTCTTTCTACCTTGAACAAAGCGCAACCGCGCTAAACGATCGTCGGTTTTATGAACCCCGTCACATAGACTGTTGACTCATCCATGAGTGCGGAAGCGAGAGTATTGTGGCGAGCTGGCTTCTGCCCAAGATACAGGTTGTATACTGGCTGGGCTACAGACTGTCAGCGGGGGATTGTTAGATTCTACATTCACCCGTAACTGCAGAGCTGTTTTGTTGGCTTTGCTGACAACGCTGTAAACGTATGATTGACGGTTTTTGCTCCGGCCTGGAAGTCTTGTTTGTCAGGACTCCCACATGAGGGGAATCTGAGATAATATAGGGAATACTTCCAAGGGAGACCCACAACACATTCCCACTGATGTTAGGAGGTAGCTGATAATATAGTTTAGAGACCTGCACGAATCCACCTTAACTAAACACTGGGGCAGTACAGCACAATTTCCTTCTAGATATGACACAAACGCTACCACATACAGGTTTGGTGTGTTAGAGGTCCTTTCTGATGACTTGGTGACAAACTCCCCACCTGCAGCATACAAGAACGTGTGTCCATTAGAGGTTATGCAATTATCTGTGAGGACATACCATAGGTTATTTGTTGCTGTTACTAGCTGCGTTGGCTTACTATACACTTTTAGGGGGTTCAGATTGAGCACCTCCACTCTCTGCCCCATCCCTGTTTTTTCTAACAATTTGTACTTGTCTTTGCATAACTGTCTAATAAACCTATTTTTACTGTATAATCCTCAAATGTATATGGTTTTTCTACCCAGGGATTGAATCTTTCCCAACCACATTTAATATATGGTGAGTGCAAATAGAATTCTTTTGGGTTTTTTCCTTTACACACCTTCCCCTGCCTTAACAATGTTTATAAGTTCCCGTAGGCACTCCTATCTCTTTATATATTTTGGCGTACATTTGGTGAGGGGATATCCTCTGTTGTCAGTATCAAGAGAGATACACATACATAGAATATGCACGTTTTATTGGCAGATACTGTGGAAAGGAGATTGTACCTGAGTCTATGACCAGTTGTTGTGTGGTTAAAGGCCTCTCCTTTTTCATTCCCAGAGTTCTCGTTGTATCTAAAAAGAGACTAGAAGACCATGGCACATCCCCTCCCCGCATTACTTTAAATAGAAAGTAAAAAGCAAAACCCCACCTTTCCAGTAAAACAGCTCTGGATGCTCCTTGTGTCATCTGTGAACCAGAATCATGACAAAAAAGCTCTCTCTCTGATCCCAAATTCTCCCCAAAACAATGTTTCCAATAAACATTTCCAGTGTTCTCTCTCCTGATATCAGTTTCCAAATATAATCATACTGAGAGGATTAAGGGTTTCTTACATACTGGGCCCTGTGGTGGGTGAGGATCTGATAACTTGGTTCTTGCAGAAAACTATTGGGAAATGAGAGAGAAAGAGACCCCCCCCCCCCCCAACACAGAGAAACAGCTTTTTCCCCAAATTGAAACCCCACAAAATACAATTTAGAAATTTATAAGAAGTTGTTCTTACGACACAGGCCTCTGTGGTAGATATGGATCTGGTGTTGTTATTCTTCTCTTATAGGGAACTGTTGGTATCAAGGAGAGATACCATACATAAATAGCACGTTTTATTGGCAGATACTGTGGAAAGTAGCATTGTACCTGAACTCTGACCAGTTGTTGTGTGGTTAAAGGCCTCTCCTGTTTCATATTCCACAGAGTTCGTTGTATCTAAAAAGAGACTAGAAGACAATGGCACATCCCCTCCCCGCATTACTTTAAATAGAAAGTAAAAAGCAAACGACCCCACCTTTCCAGTAAACAGCTCTGGATGCTCCTTGTGTACATCTGTGAACCAAACATGGACAAAAAAGCCTCTCCTGATCCCAAATTCTCCCCAAAACAATGTTTCCATAAGATCAATTTCCAGTGTTCCTCTCCTGATATCAGTTTCCAAATATATCATACTGAAGGGATTAAGGGTTTCTTACATATCTGGGCCTGTGGTGGGTGAGGATCTGATAAACTTGGTTCTTGCAGAAAACTATTGGGAGAATGAGAGAAAGAGACCCCCCCAACAACAGAGAAACAGCTTTTTCCCCAAATTGAAACCCACAAAATACAATTTAGAAAGTTTAAAGAAGTTGTTCTTACGACAGGCCTCTGTGGTAGATATGGATCTGGTGTTGTTATTCTTCTCTTATAGGGAACTGTTGGTATCAAGGAGAGATACACATACATAAAATGCACGTTTTATGGCAATACTGTGGAAAGCAGGATTGTACCTGAAGTCTCTGACCAGTTGTTGTGTGGGTTAAAGGCCTCTCCTGTTTCATTCCCAGAGTCTCGTTGTATCTAAAAAGAGACTAGAGACCATGGCACATCCCCCCCCGCATTACTTTAAATAGAAAGTAAAAGCAAAACGACCCACCTTTCCAGTAAACAGCTCTGGATGCCTTGTGTACATCTGTGAACCAAATCATGACCAAAAAAGCTCTCTCCTGATCCCAAATTCTCCCCAAAACAATGTTTCCAATAAACACATTCTGCAGTGTTTCTCTCCTGATATCAGTTTCCAAATAAATCATACTGAGAGGGATTAAGGGTTTCTTACAATACTGGGCCCTGTGGTGGGTGAGGATCTGAAAAAACTTGGTTCTTGCAGAAAACTATTGGGAGAAGAAGAAAGAGACCCCACCCCCCCCCAACAACAGGAACAGCTTTTTCCCCAAATTGAAACTCCACAAAATACAATTTAGAAAGTTATAAGAAGTTGTTCTTACGACACAGGCCTCTGTGGTAGATATGGATCTGGTGTTGTTATTCTTCTCTTATAGGGAACTGTTGGTATCAAGAGAGATACACATACATAGAAATATGCACGTTTTATTGGCGATACTGTGGAAAGGTGGCATTGTACCTGAAGTCTCTGACCAGTTGTTGTGTGGTTAAAGGCCCTTCCTGTTTCATTCCCAGAGTTCTCGTTGATCTAAAAAGAGACTAGAGACCTTGGCACATCCCCTCCCCGCATTACTTTAAATAGAAAGTAAAAAGCAACACCCACCTTTCCAGTAAACAGCTCTGGATGCTCCTTGTGTACATCTGTGACCCAAACTCATGGCAAAAAAGCCTTCTCCTGATCCCAAATTCTCCCCAAAACAATGTTTCCAATAAATCATTTCAGTGTTCCTCTCCTGATATCATTTTTCCAATATAATCATACTGAGAGGGATTAAGGGTTTCTTACAATACTGGCCCTGTGGTGGGTGAGGATTTGATAAACTTGGTTCTTGCAGAAAACTATTGGGAGAATGAGAGAAGAGACCCCCCCACAACAACAGAGAAACAGCTTTTTTCCCCAAATTGAAACTCCCACAAAATACAATTTAGAAAGTTATAAGAAGTTGTTCTTACGACACAGGCCTCTGTGGTAGATATGGATCTGGTGTTGTTTATTCTTCTCTTATAGGGAACTGTTGGTATCAAGTGAGAGATACACATACATAAAAATATGCACGTTTTATTGGCAGAACTGTGGAAGTAGCATTGTACCTGAAGTCTCTGACCAGTTGTTGTGTGGTTAAAGGCCTCTCCTGTTTCATTCCAGAGTTCTCGTTGTATCTAAAAGAGACTAGAAGACAGGGCACATCCCCTCCCCCGCATTACTTTAAATAGAAAGTAAAAAGCAAACGACCCACCTTTCCAGTAAACAGCTCTGGATGCTCCTTGTGTACATCTGTGACCCACACATGACAAAAAAAGCCTCTCCTGATCCCAAATTCTCCCCAAAACATGTTTCCATAAATCAATTTCCAGTGTTCCTCTCCTGATATCAGTTTCCAAATATATCATACTGAGAGGGATTAAGGGTTTCTTACAATCTGGGCCCTTGGTGGGTGAGGATCTGATAAACTTGGTTCTTGCAGAAAACTATTGGGAGAATGAGAGAAAGAGACCCCCCCCCAACAACAGAGAAACAGCTTTTTCCCCAAATTGAAACTCCACAAATACAATTTAGAAAGTTTATAAGAAGTTGTTCTTACGACACAGGCCTCTGTGGTAGATATGGATCTGGTGTTGTTATTCTTCTCTTAATGGGAACTGTTGGTATCAAGGAGAGATACACATACATAGAAATTGCACGTTTTATTGGCAGACTGTGGAAAGGTGCATTGTACCTGAAGTCTCTGACCAGTTGTTGTGTGGTTAAGGCCTCTCCTGTTTAATTCCCGAGTTTCTCGTATCTAAAAAGAGTAGGGACCTTGGCACATCCCCTCCCCCATTACTTTAAATAGAAAGTAAAAAGCAAACGACCCACCTTTCCAGTAAACGCTCTGGATGCTCCTTGTGTACATCTGTGAACCACAACCATGGACAAAAGCACTCTCTCCTGATCCCAAATTCTCCCCAAAACAATGTTTCCAATAATCAATTTCCAGTGTTCTCTCCTGATATCAGTTTCCAAATATAATCATACTGAGAGGGATTAAGGGTTTCTTACAATACTGGGCCCTGTGGTGGTGAGGATTTGATAAACTTGGTTCTTGCAGAAAACTATTGGGAGAATGAGAGAAAGAGACCCCCCCCCAAACAACAGAGAAACAGCTTTTTCCCCAAATTGAAACTCCACAAAATACAATTTAGAAAGTTATAAGAAGTTGTTCAGACACAGGCCTCTGTGGTAGATATGGATCTGGTGTTGTTATTCTTCTCTTATAGGGAACTGTTGGTATCAAGAGAGATACCATACATAAAATATGCACGTTTTATTGGCAGATACTGTGGAAAGTAGCATTGTACCTGAAGTCTCTGACCAGTTGTTGTGTGGTTAAAGGCCTCTCCTGTTTCATTCCAGAGTTCTCGTTCTAAAAAGAGACTAGAAGACAGGCACATCCCTCCCCGCATTACTTTAAATAGAAAGTAAAAAGCAAACGACCCACCTTTCCAGTAAACACTCTGGATGCTCCTGTGTACATCTGTGAACCAATCATGGACAAAAAAAGCTCTCTCCTGATCCCAAATTCTCCCCAAAACAATGTTTCCAATAATCATTTCCAGTGTTTCTCTCCGATATCAGTTTCCAAATATATTCATACTGAGAGGGATTAAGGGTTTCTTACAATACTGGGCCCTGTGGTGGGTGAGGATCTGATAAACTGTGGTTCTTGCAGAAAACTATTGGGAAATGAGAGAAAAGAGACCCCCCCCCCCCAACACAGAGAAACAGCTTTTTCCCCAAATTGAAACCCCACAAAATACAATTTAGAAAGTTATAAAGAAGTTGTTCTTACGACACAGGCCTCTGTGGTAGATATGGATCTGGTGTTGTTATTCTTCTCTTATAGGGAACTGTTGGTATCAAGGAGAGATACACATACATAGAAATATGCCCGTTTTATTGGCAGATACTGTGGAAAGGAGGATTGTACCTGATCTCTGACCAGTTGTTGTGTGGTTTAAAGGCCTCTCCTGTTTCATTCCCAGATTCTCGTTGTATCTAAAAAGAGACTAAAGACCATGGCACATCCCCCCCGCATTACTTTAAAATAGAAGTAAAAAGCAAACGACCCACCTTTCCAGTAAACAGCTCTGGATGTCTCCTTGTGTACATCTGTGAACCAGAATCATGACCAAAAGGCTCTCTCCTGATCCCAAATTCTCCCCAAAACAATGTTTCCAATAACACATTCTGCAGTGTTTCTCTCTGATATCAGTTTCCAAATATCATACTGAGAGGGATTAAGGGTTTCTTACAATACTGGGCCCTGTGGTGAGGATCTGAAAAAACTTGGTTCTTGCAGAAAACTATTGGGAGAATGAGAGAAAGAGACCCCACCCCCACACAACAAAGAAACAGCTTTTTCCCCCCAAATTGAAACCCACAAAATAATTTAGAAAGTTATAAGAAGTTGTTCTTACGACACAGGCCTCTGTGGTAGATATGGATCTGGTGTTGTTTATTCTTCCTTATAGGGAACTGTTGGTATCAAGGAGAGATACACATACATAGAAATATGCACGTTTTATTGGCAATACTGTGGAAAGGTGCATTGTACCTGAAGTCTCTGACCAGTTGTTGTGTGGTTAAAGGCCTTCCTGTTTATTCCAGAGTTCTCGTTCTAAAAGAGAACTAGGAACCTTGGCACATCCCCTCCCCCGCATTACTTTAAATAGAAAGTAAAAAGCAAACGACCCACCTTTCCAGTAAACAGCTCTGGATGCTCCTTGTGTACATCTGTGAACCAGAACCTGACAAAAGGCTCTCCTGATCCCAAATTCTCCCCA
>WSYH01007719.1:0-31963 GCA_036426205.1 Ascaphus truei
CGTCTGGGAAATAGCAATTGCTTCCATAGTATAGCAGTGTGGAAACATGTGTTTTTTTGTTTGTATATATATATATATATATATATGTGTGTGTACCCCCTCTCTGGCCACCCTACTACTAACAACATATTTATAGGTCAGAGTAGCATGGACACACTGCGTGTTTCCACACTGCTATACTATGGAAGCAATTGCTATTTCCCAGACGCACAAGGATGTCAGAGTTGAATATATTTTGAGCATCGAAGGGGGTGGCAGGTCTCCCATTATAGCATGCAGAATGAAGTCTTCCATTAGGGTGCATTATAGTACTGAAATTTGAGCAATACATTGGATTGCAAATCTAATACTTGGTATCCATGTCCGTGAACTAGTAAACCTCAGCTCAGGAAGTAGAATAAGACTGGAACATTATTTAATATACGAGGACTAAATAACCTCTATCTATTTCCCAGGTACAACAGTAATTGCACTTGTTTAGAGAGTCATGTAACCCTCCCTGCCTGGCTCCTAGGAAGTTATCATCAAATGTCTCTTAACTTAGCTTGCTCATCGTTGATTACCTTGTCAGGGTGCTGGCTTTGTGCAGACTGGGCGTCGATAATGCAATGATGGGTGCCAGTAACTTTATTCATACAAAAATCATCATTATTAAATCACCTCTGTTACATAGTACACATTACTTCCTGTATATTTTCACCACTATTCGCTGTCTGTGGTGTCTGTATCTTCTCCCCTAGCTGCCCCTATCTCGGCTCACTAGGAAGGTGCTGAGGATTTCCTATCTCCAGTTACATAAGTGATCCTTCTGCTCTATAGCGTCAGTAGTGCTCCATCTCCTTTGGGCTCCTGTCGGGCCTGGTATAATTCTCTCTCTGTCTATGATCAGCACTCCCGTCTTGTCTACTGAATGGCACCATGTGGCCTTCTGGGCGAGAGTCAGCTATGGACCCTCCAATGAGCGGATCCAGCTATGCTTCGGGGCTGCAGCCTCTGGAGCCCCCTCTGGGCATATAGGCTGCCTCTCTGTAAGGTTTTAGAGTAGTGTGGGGCCATGTCTGGGAAGACTACCTAACCAGGGCACTGTTCCTCAGTAGGAAACAATAAAGGGGAGCCTTATCATAGACTAATCTATACACTGAACTTATATAAATTATACACAGTGAAGTCCCACCTCTGTGTCTCCTCCAGAGACCTGATCTTCTAGAAGCCTCTCCCCTCTATATATATCTTGCCATGACATCACTATCACTGGGCAGAAGAAGACAGGGCTATGATTCTGCCTAGCACCATGTGATGGGGAAGGGGTGTTATTCTGTGTGGGCTCACATAGTTAACCGCTTAAGGCTACGGTAACCCCAAAGGGGAGTTAAGGCCATATAGTGTAGCCGCTCTATGTGGCGTTATTATTCAATATATGCCCAGTTGCAGATATTTCATTGGGGGGTGTGGGGGTTGCAGATGCCCCACGTTCTTCCCCAAGGCATTTAAATTAAATGCCAGGGGATCGCGTGAGGCCTCTGCAACTGAACTTACCGAAATTCAGCCGGCTTCTTATTCCGCGGGGCCATGTGACGTAACGGCACATGACCTGCGGCGTCATTTGACGCCCATCGCCATGGCAATGCAGCGTCAAATGACGTGGTGGGGTCACATGACGTCTGACATCATTTGACGCTGAGCGCCGGGATAATGTAGGCGGGGGGGGGGGTGGCGCAGCAACAGAAGTTGAAGCACCCCTGCACCAGAGGACAATGCCACAGCTACAGTATGCTAATCATCTGAACACCTTCTACATAGAGGAAGAGTCCTCCTGTTATAAACCCTGTGCCATGTATTTACGCGTTCTATTTCCAGTTTTGAAATCACATCTGATGAAGAGACCTCTCCAGTCTCTAAAACGTGTGCTCAAGACAACATTGTATGATTGATTTGTTCGTCAATTAAAAAGGTATCACAGCCCACCAGTCATTTTACTGTTTCTTGGGCCATTACGGCTGCAAGTAACCTTTAATAAAAATGCAACAGAAAGTGTTACATTTCTGAGTATTACAGTTCCAATACATTTTTTCTAAACTGGACTCAGGCTTTAAAGCTGCAGATCAAGCAATAGTCTACATGTGTGTGTGTTTTAAAAAAAATAAATCAGTTCTGTACTATGAGAAAATATAAGCAACATTAAAAAAAAAAAAAAAAAAAAAAACAACTCTGAATGACATTTTTAATGTATTATATTGAAGCAAGCGTTTCTATAGCAACCATTTACAAAGTCACATCCCCATCTTCTTCTGAAACAGTCTCTGGCACATACCCTAGCAGTGCACTAATTGTATCTAGTGACTGCCTGGTCACATGATCTTGTCCACAGAACTTAGCATCTTTGGTCCTCTTCTGCTGCACTGACAGCATTTAGTGAACCCCCGAGTCGAATCTTGGTCAGTTGATCACGGGAGAACGGATCGATCAGCAACTTAGCTTTTACTTATCATTGTGTGGATTGTATTGATGCACAAATGAAAGGGAAACGTTTTTGTTTTGTTTTTAAACAACAGCTTGAACTACTGTTTTAAACAGCTGGTGAAAGTCCATTTTAGAGGGAGGTGGCAGGAGAAATATATTAACTAACTCTGCTTGAAACCACTTTATGACTCTTGCACATGTGGACACTGAGCTAATAACATTAGCTGTTTCCTTTTTTAAAGAGCCTGACAGGATAGAGAGCTAAGTCCTGGTTCCTTAATGAATCATACGTCGGAAGCAGGTCATGTAATACTATGCCCTCAACACAGAAATAGCGAGGCGCCCACAGCAAGAGAGAGCTATTTAGAGCGGAAGCACTAACTGTAACAGCCTGCACTTTTTCACCAAGTTACAATGCTGATTACAACACACACCCTTCCTTAGCCATCAAGTGGTTTCTTTGTAACCCATTCAGTTTCCCCGGGACTAATGGAAAGTGTTTATATTGAGCAAAATAAATGCATTGCAGTTTGCAAAAGTACACTTTGCACGTTATTGATTTCCCTAAGCAACTATAATTATCTATAACAATTTTTTTTTTAGTTTCTTTGAAAACGAATAGATGCTTTTGTTTCAAATTACCAGACAGTGTACGGAGATCAGGAATTAACATTTGTAATGCACTAAAAAAAAACTTTGCACATGTTCCAGTAATAAATACAAGCGGTGTGAATCAATAATTTACTTGCTTTAAAGAATCTACAAGTCAAGAAACAGACTTTTACATACCACACAGGGCATAGTATTAACAACTTGGTCCATAGAAAAATCAACCTATTTTCTGTCTCAAAATAAAGAAAATTAACTTCACTGAAAACCGAGAGTAAGCCCTGAATGTTTTGGTCCTGTTCCAAGCTTTTAAAATAGGCACCTGTTCAATACTACTAACAAGAAAGCTTCATTCATCCTTTTATTTCCAGTCCACTTCTTTATTTTTTTTTAACTTAAATACAGTAGTTGGTAGCACCTGGAACTAAGGCCGCGCTTACAGTGCCGGAGACGCGACCGATGACGTCACCCGTCGCCATTGGGATAGTTGCAATTCAAGTTTACGCGATGTCGCTGGCTACAAGGCCAGTGACGTCATAAAAGGGGAAGGCAGAGTGACGGAGAAGCTCTCTGATTGGCCACGAGGAGAGACCTTCGCCGAAAAAATCAAATAACAGTGACTACCAGATTTTTGGTAGCACTGTCGCTCCATCGCTCCATCGTGACGTCGCTGTCGTGTGCACTATAAGCGCCGACGATGGCGACAATGCATTTTTTTTGACACAACGTCGTGTTGCTGTCGCCGGCACTATAAGCGCAGGCTAGGACATACTTGAAAACGAGAGGTAACTCCCAATGTATTACTTCCTGGTAAAATATTTTATAAATCAAAAATAAATAAATAAGACCCTGGAAACTCTATTTTTTAAGGCACCAACTAGCATCTGTGTTCATGCTACTTTGAATAGTCGGCAGGATTTTGCAGTATGTATAATGTGCAGTATGCTGACAATTTAAGAACAGTACATAACCGATCAAACATATTTTAGATTACTGTGAAAAAGGTGAAGAAATTAAGATACCCTTCAAAGAAATTCACTTGTGCACACCACTGAATAAAACCATTTTCCCAGCTTTGCACCCACTACTGTATATTATCACTATAGAATTTCTTAAATATTTGTACCAACACCACAGGTCAAATTCTGGGAGCAGCGTAGTTGATCAACTACACTTTTTGTTTTTATATTTTATATTACACCTACTTTAATAACCGTTAAACCAGCAAATATATGCCCAGAGTATAGCACTGCATATAGTATCTTCTCTGTCTTCACCGTCTGTGTGTTTTTACCTGCATCCAGCATACTACTTCCTGCCATGGCTGTCTTCTTTCTCTCTCAATGACCTGTATTTAGGGTGACTATATTTGTCCAGGCAAAAACCGGGACAAATGACGCGCATGCGCAGTCACGATCGGCGACTGCGCATGGGCTGTTGCGCTCGTGACTGTGCATGCGAGAACGGCGGGCGCTGACTGCGTATGCGCGATGAGCACTTGCTGGTCGCTTATGCGCAATTGGTTCCCCTGGTGCACATGAGCACCCGGTAAGTGCCAATCGCGCATGCGCGGCCAACGCCGATAGCGCCGATAGAAAACCAGGACAGTGGCCCAAAATGTCGGGACAGAGGCCTAAAAACCGGGATGTCTGGTCACCCTACCTGTATTCTATATAGTGAGAACTTGTACAACATACCATATTCAATGCATTGACTTTCATTCAAGTGAACACAAGTGACTTCAATGTTAATTTGGTGTAACCCGACTTATGATATCGAATAGGGGAATATCTTTGTGTCTCTTGTCTAACAAGTAAGCAACTACAGGCGGTCCTTGTTATCCATCATTTTACTTTATGACGAACAGCATAATTGACGCGCTACATTGCATTCCTGTGGCCATTTTCTGACGGCGAAAATGCCTTATCCAATGATCATCAAATGGCGCTCGGTTTTAGAACGCTTTTACTATTTGACGCAAGTTTCCGGAACGCATTCTGTTGGATAACTGAGTACCGCTTGTATAAGTTAAACCTACTAAACCACAACCCTAATTTATTACCCAATTTAAAAATATATATATATATTTTTTTTAATTACTCCAATTGAGGAAAGTACTTTGGCCAAAAACCACAGAGCTCCATTAAATCAGGGCTCATAATGTCTTGTTATCAAAATTGGTGACGGACGTTATGCTCCTTGAGGAAAACTACAAAGCAAATTATATGCGAATACAATAGCCGTTAATGATCTCATTAACATAGGCTTAAGGGCATGTTGGGTTAGCACTGCCTTGCGGTAGCTTCAAATAACATGCCTCACATTCAATCTGTCTGATGTAAATTTGACATGAGTAATGAGCTGCAATGGCCACATAAGGGCAAGTTCCAGCAAAACCCTGGACTGGAATCCTTACAACTATATGTGACGGGAGCTTTGTGACAGGCTATGAATAATACACCACCAAATATAACTGGGTTGAACTGAACAAGACTTAGATATGATAAAATTTAATTTATTCCTTGAAAAAGGTGAACACACGAGATTATACAAATAACAGACAAAATATGGACACTCACTTAAGATGGAATGATGAAACAGTCATATCTGGACTGGCAGTTCATACAGCATTCTTCATAATCACCAAGACACGAAAGACATGAAGGACAATAGCCATAGGCTGAGCTTGGTTCTTATACAATTATTTCCCATTGAACACAACCTAAACCCAGCCCCTCTCATAAATCAGTGGTGAGGTTGACAGTTTTCCTCAGAGTAAAACTCCTCCCACCCAAGGACGTTTAAAAAACTGCTTTTCCTATCTAAATAACTTCATAACTTCAGTTCAGTGATACTTACTGGCACGCGAGACATATTAATACATTCCGGCACGCATGACGCTCCCAATAAGACTAAATATTACCGTGTAATATTAAAATTAAGAGAGATATTAATATCTGTCTCTTAGTACCGGCGAGACATCATGTGTCTGTAATCCTTATGTGCGAATCAGTCCCACGTATACACATATGTAGCTTTTAGCACGTTCAGCCAAGGACATCTCATAATATTCTTATATTTAATAAGGTCACTCATTCTGATATCTCCTTGTGTAACCGCACCCCTGGCCCCCATAACCCCTGGTCAATAAATTCTTTGAAGCAGGGACTCGTGTGTAGAGAACATTTGTCACAGGTGCTCGATTTCACACCCAATGCCCCAGCCATGGGCCTAGCTGTCTCTACCCGCAAGATGTGTTAACATACACAAAAACCCCTCTGTACTTTTCACACCCAACTTCAATCAAGCCTTTAGAAGCCCAGATATTTCTGAAAAGACACACCACATTTGTATTTTCCTAAACTGTAGCTCATTAACCCCTTAAGCCCCAGTGTGTGTGTGGTGCAGACACTGTCACAGAAACAATACATTTATACAGGGGAATAAACAGTTGTATGGCTGAAGCAAGGCAAAAACACATTACTGGACCCCAGTCCAGTTAACCCCTTGCTTCCCAGGTGAGAGTAGAGGGTGGCCAAATGGGGTGTAACCCCTTTAATCCCGGGCCAAATCCTCTCTCTCTTGACACTATACACTGACACGGAGTATGTATAACCTGACCATACTATACACTGATACAGCGTATAACCTGACCACACTGTACATTGATACAGATTCATATTAAATGAATGAAGGAGCATTAGAAACACAGAACACATTACCGCAACATGCAAGCAACAATAAAACGATGCAGCACAGCACATGTACACAGTACACATGGGGGAGGGAAGAGTGTGACATGTGGTGGTAAGGAAAGAGTGGGACGTGGGGGGGAGGGAAGAGTCTGACACGAGCAAGACAGTGGGTGATATGGGGAGGCAGTGGGCAACATGGGTGAGGCTGTTGGGGGTGACACGAGGGAGGCAGTTAGGGGTGAGTGGGGAAACAGTGGGTGACATGAGGGCATCGGGTGACATGGAGGGATAGTGGGTGATATGGAGTGGTCAGTGGATGACACTGTCAGTTCCATCGCGGAGCATACTCCTCCTGTGGTCTCCTTGCATTGTTCTGTCTGTCCCATCAGAGCTCGGGACTGAAAGCTTCACGCCGTGCCGACATAATAATATGTAATCTTCTACTTGCAGTGTGCACAACTCGTCACCATGAGGCGATGTATGCACAGTAGCAGGGGGATTTTTAGGTTGAGCACTTTCACTTTTGCAGAAGGCCTTGACCACTAAGGCCCTACCCTACCTACTATACGGCCCTGATGGAAAGGCATTGTTAGAGGAAACACGTCTTTTGCGTATCATTAAGCACTAACGTCTGTTATAGTTAATGCAAGGCCTTTTGCGGTTGGAAATAGCACGTAACACTGCTTTGTTGATGTCATGTTTTAGAGGAGTCAGTCATCTGGGTTTAACTCGTTAAATATATAACAGCCATTAGTTTATTACTTTTATAGGCTAGACTACCTATTCAGGATAAATATGTGGTGCGGCTGTCCTAAAGATCAGCAAGTGAGAAACAGGCTTTGATTTCTTTATGCTCCTTTGCTTGATGAAAGGTTGAGTCAACAACTACAATCCTTTCTGGCAATGCATGTTCTTTGACCCTTGCGTTCCATCACCATGAGTGATGGCTCTTATCTTCTTTGTACCTGTTTACATCAATTCTCATTATCTCTAGTCCTACAGTATGTTCTGTCAACTGAGCTCAAGGGGAGCATATCCTTCTGTCTACCAATCTTCATCCACCACATTTACAGAGCGGCTGTAATGGCCAATAATGAAGTATTAATCACCGTAGGACAGGGCTATACCTGCCCATTAATGCTAAGGGGGGAGGAGTACTCACCTGGGTGGGCACTTTCACTGTTGATTTGTTTTCTGTTACAAACGTTTTTTGCGATTGTTGAAATTTGGACCACACATTGAAAAAATAAGTTTATAAGGCCTAGGGCGCCTGCAATATAGTAAGCCTGACAAAGAGGCCACAGGTGCTGAAACGTTGCTGGTTTATTTAACAATATGGGATCCGTTATTTTTATTTATTTATACGTTTTAATTATTTATTTATAAAAATGTTTTACCAGGAAATAATACATTGTGAGTTACCTCTACTTTTCAAGTATGTCCTGGGCACAGAGTAATGATGACAATACACGGTTATATTAAATGAACAGAGGTTATACATTATATTTAAAGACATTTCATGAAAAGTTAGAAATAATATATGTTATGGGCGTATGTAACAGTTACAGACAAGATTAAAATGTGAGACAGCTGAAGTCTTGAAAGAACTTAGCTGGGGGCGACTTTGAGAGTTTCTGGTAGGCTGTGTGTGTCTGGTGCCAGTCCACTCCCTGGTCTGGTGCCTGAGGGAGATTAGATCGATGAGCAATATTTGGCTACTCAGCATAGTTCACCTCAATTCAGGGTGCTGGATTCTGGCGGCTGGGCGATTACGCAGCAATGGTGAAAATGATGGGCGCCAGGACACTTCACAGACATATACAATATAGTTGACATAGTTGAATGTTGCTTTGTTAGTCATGAAATGGTCCAGTCCTAGGAAAGAGCCACTATGGCTGTGCAGCTGTGCAGGGAAGTGCAGCTCTCTATGCAGCTCTTATTGTGGCCAGATCGTACGGGGGGAGAACTTAGAAAAAGGCTGAGATACCATCGCTGCTGTCCCATACGATATTGGCGTTTTCCTACCTCACGGTTTGTGTCTTGAAGTATTGCTTTCTGATTCTTTCTGAATACCGTGAAAACACAAATGACAAACTGCTTGATGGGGTCATGCCAAACCATTCGAGATGGCAGCAATTTTATCGAAGCTAGTAGAATGGGCCCTTAATACTGAGAGTGAGAAGGAGGAGAGATGTATTCTTAATTGGAGGAACAGCAAGACCGGCATCTCTTTCAGAGAGGCTGCGAGACTTCACAGACAAGCATCACGAGATGAGGGGTTGCTCCATTTGGAGATAGACGGCGCAGACCAGACAGGTAGAGCAGGGGTGAGCAGCAAACGGCAGGCGGCAAAGAGACCTCCATAGATGATCCTTAGTTATCCCATTTGTTAAAGAACTTGGAAAATATGAGTGTGTTTTTACTCTGTTTTCAAGTGACTTTTATAAATCAATTGATCTGCACCATTGTACTCTTTTTTTGTTTTGTTTCCTTGATCTTCCTTATCCCTGCGATGCTGGTTGGAGGAGAGAGGCCTGATACCATCATCGTTTTGCTGTTAATTGGAAGCAGACATTAAGGATAAGACATTTTATCTTCTCTTTCTATTTTACATTTAAGCAGCAGGGTGTGTTTTTTTACCTGTCATTTATTAATACAGTACGTTTAATATGCACAGTTACTGACACTTTGTATATTCACTGAGACATTTTTTGTGTGTATTACCAGGGCTCCCCATTGTTTCATTATTTATGAACTAGATACACCTGTTGTTGAAATATAATATTATATATGTGTCGACTTAATAAAAATTGTCTTGATGAGCCAAGTACTGTAACTTCATGCATGAATGGTTTCTTAGAATGATCAAATTGTATACAGTGACACCTACTGTACATTTGCAAAAAGAAAATATCGTATTTGAGATGGAAACCCTTTATATTAGCAATTTATATGGCTTGACTCAAAGTGTGGAAATGCCACTTTAAATACTGTTTGAGATTGAAAAGACAAAAAAAAAAAAAATATTAAAAAAAAAAAGTTTCACAAATTACAACTCTGGTTCGGAACTGAGAACAGTAATTGAAATAAACTAAAACAGACAGTTTGACAAGAAAAAAAAAAGAAAATGAACCCACAGAGTTTGCAGTATTAATACTCTAGATTCACAGCTCTATAAAATCAGATTTTAAAAACGCATTTATCATCTTTTTTTTCTTTTCATGTGACCAAAACTATGAAGGTTTAAACTGTATTGTATGTCTTAATTTGTATAGCGCCATTAATGTACATAGCGCTTCACAGTAGTAATACACGTAGTAATCATATAAATAACAAATAATAAATAGATTATAAATAGATTATAAATAACAGGTCATGGGAATAAGTGCTTCAGACAAACGTAACATTTAGGAAGAGGAGTCCCTGCTCCGAGTAGCTTACAAACTAATTGGTATGTAGGAAAAACGTACAGAAACAGTAGGAGGGCATTTTGGTAAGTGCTCCTGCAGGGGGCCAAGCTTTATGTATCGTGTCTAGTAATATCTACGGTGCTACTCATATGCATCATTAAGCAAATGTATCTTAAGGTAGGTCTTAAAGGTGGATAGAGTGGGTGCTAGTCGGATATCGAGGGGAAGGGCATTCCAGAGGTGTGGGGCAGTCAGTGAGAAAGATTTAAGTCGATAGAGGGCTTTAGATACAAAGGGGGTAGAGAGAAGACATCCTTGAGCAGAACACAAGTCGGGATGGTGCATAGCGAGAAATTAGGGATGAGATGTATGTAGGGGCAGAAGAGTGTAAAGCTTTAAAAGTGAGGAGGAGAATTGCATGTGTGATACGGGATTTGATAGGAAGCCAGGAGAGTGATTTGAGCTGGGGAGACGCTGAGACAGATTTAGGAAAGAGTAGAGTGATTCTGGCAGCAGCGTTTAGGATAGAATGTAGTGGAGACAGGTGAGAGGCAGAAAGGCCGGATAGCAGTAGGTTACAGTAGTCGAGACGGGAGAGAATGAGGGCCTGAGTTAGAGTTTTAGCAGTCGAGCAACAGAGGAAAGGGCGAATCTTTGTAATATTGCGGAGGAAAAAGAGACAGGTTTTAGAGACATATTGAATTTGAGAGGAGAATGTGATAGAGGAGTCAAGTGTGACCCCTAGGCAGTGTGCTTGGGCTACTGGTTGAATGATGGTACTTCCAATAGTAATGTGGAAGGAGGTAGTAGAGCCAGGTTTGGGAGGAAGTATGAGGAGCTCTGTTTTTGCAATGTTAAGTTTAAGTCGGTGGAGGGTCATCCAGGATGATATCGCAGAGAGGCATTCTGAGACTTCGGTCTGTACAGCAGGTGTAAGGTCAGGGGTTGAAAAGTAAATTTGTGTGTCGTCAGCATAGAGGTGATATTTAAACCCAAGGGATGTGATTAGGTCACATAGAGAAAGTGTGTACAGAGAAAAGAGAAGAGGTCCCAGCACAGAACCCTGCGGCACCCCCACAGAGAGATCTATGGAGGAGGAGAAGGTGTTAGCAGAAGAGACACTGAAAGTACGATGGGAGAGGTAAGAGGTGATCCAGGATAGAGCTTTCTTACGAATACCAAGAGTATGGAGAATGTGAAGGAGAAGAGGGTGGTCCACTGTGTCAAATGCTGCAGAGAGGTCGTGTAATATGATGTCACGCCTGTATGCCCGCAGACCTGTCAAGACCCCAATACTGAGGTGGAAACGGTATTACCACACACCCACAGCCGTGGGGGCAAGCCCGTAGTGTGGTATGACGTTGCTGGGCCTGTTGGAAGAGAGTTAGTATACTTGCAACGTCTTGGTGATATAACGTAAGAATGGTCGTGTCCGTGCGCCAAAGTCCAGGGTTCCAGAAAGCAGAGTAGTCAAATTCGTAAGCCAAGTCCAAGGGTTCCAGAGGCCAGCAAAGTAGAGTTTGTAGCAGGGTTCAGGGGTAACAGAGAGCAGGGTAGTCCAGGACGAGCAGGGGTCAAAACCATGGAAATCCAAAGATACGCAGGAGCAGGAACAGGCTGGAACACAGAGAGCAAAGCATAGGACTGCACACACAGGGATAACAGGAACTATGCAGAGCAATGATAGAGAGGACAGACAGGGATTATAAAGGGGGGAACACCAATAGGAGAGAGAGGAGGAGCAGAGGGAGAAGTGGGAGACAGCAGGGATAGGTCAGGAGGAGAAGAGGAGGAGACAGGGGGATCAGACAGAGAGATTGCTTGCAGGGCATGGGAGGAGGAGATAAGGGATTGACAGGCCTTAGAAAAGGAGAGGGTGCGCGTGCCCTCTGTAAACTGAGAGTGAGCGTGCACAGGCTGCTTCACGAGACGCGCGGAGCGCCGCGCCGCGGGCACACCTGTGGAGGGGAATGGAGGAACGGAGGGGACAGCCACCGGAGGTGAGGGAATGGAAGCGGAGAATGAGGGACCTGGGAGCGGGGGGAGCGTCGCCGCAGGAGTTCAGAGACCGCGCGGGTGCGTGAGACTTGCGGGGCGCGCGCCGTGGCAAAGGAACGGCGTCAGAGACTGCCGGAGCGGGACAGGAGTGGGTAAGTGAAGGGAGGTTGGCAGGGGGAGGGACAGGGAGGGTAACGTCAGGAGCATAAGAAGGGGAAGGAATCCCCTGAACCGTCACATATGAGCAGAGTGAAATGACTTCTGTCTTTGGCAGCATGGAGGTCATTAGTTATTTTAGTGAGGGCTGTTTCAGTCGAGTGAGCAGTGCGGAAGCCAGATTTTAGAGGGTCTAGGAGAGAATGGGCATTGAGAAAGTGGAGCAAGTGAGAGAAAACAAGACATTCAAGGAGTTTGGAGGCAAAAGGCAGGAGGGAGACAGGTCGTTAGTTAAAAAGACAGGTAATGTCAAGCTTGCTGTTTTTGAGTAATGGTATAACGGTTGCATGTTTGAAGGAGGAGGGAAAGGTACCAGAATAGAGGGGGGTGTTATATATGTGTGTGAGCATAGGGGTTATTGTAGGAACAAGATGTTTTAGGAGATGGGAGGGAATGGGGTCAAGAGGGCAAGTGGTAGAGGGAGAAGAGGAGATCAGTAGTGATACATCCTCCTCTGTAACAGCGGAAAAAGAGTCAAGGAAGGCAGGAGGAGAGCTAGGAAGCAGTGTAGGATGGGAGGAGGAAACAGAGGGGATGTTCTGATGAATGGATTCCACCTTTTCCTTGAAGTAGTCAGCAAAGTCCTGAGGTGAAATGGAGGAAGAAGAGGCAGCTGGGGGTGGTTTGAGTAGAGAGTCAAAGGCAGAGAAGAGTCGGCGTGGGTTAGACTTGTGTGTGTTGATTAGTGAAGTAAAGTAGGTTTGTTTAGCCTGAGAGAGAGCAGAGTTGAAACAGGATAGCATAAATTTGTAGTGAAGGAACGCGTGGAGGAGCGCAGCATGCGCGTGTGGGAATTTAGCCATGGTCTGGGGTTAGAAAGGCGAGGGCGGAAGAGAGAAAGCAGGGCATGTATATCAAGAGAGGAGGATAAGGCAGAGTTGTAGTTCCTGACCAGGTTGTCAGGGTCTGTAGCAGAACAGAGAGGAGAGGGAGAAACGTAAAGCGGAATCAAAGGCTGGTAGGTTAATAGAGCGCAGGTTTCTGCAGAAGCGAGGGGTAGATGGAGATGGAGAAGGGGAGAAACGAGAGAGAGAAGATGAGGTGATGGTCAGAGAGAGGAAAGGGGGAAATGGAGAAATCAGAGAGAGAGAAAAGTGTCTTGTGAAAACTAGGTTCTAGGTAGTGGCCATCCTTGTGAGTGTTAGCTGCAGTCCACTGTTGAAAGCCAAAGGAAGAGGTTAGAGATAGAAAGCGAGAAGTCCAAAGGAGAGAGGGGTCATCAATATGGCAGTTGAAGTCCCCAAGGAGAAGAACAGGGGAGTCTGAGGGGACAAAGAAAGAGAGCCAGGATTCAAAGTGAGAGAGAAAGGCAGAAGGGGGATGAATAGAGGTAGGTGGGCGATAGATGAACGCCACATGAACAGGAAGAGGAGAGAAGATCTGGACAGTGTGAACCTCAAAAGGATGGAAAAGCAAGCGAAAGATGAATAGGAAGAGTTCGGTAACGGCAGAGAGAGGAGAGGAGTAGCCCCACGCCTCTACCCCTACCATCAGGGCGCAGAGTGAGGGAGAAGGAAAATCCACTTTTCTGGATCCATGGTCATGTCTGGGGTATGAATGAACCCAGCTAGCTTCAACTCAGCCCTCTTTCCAAAGCACAACAAGTTCTGTACATTTTCTTCACTTTATTTAGGAAAGCAGCAATAAAAACAGGCACTTGTGGATGAGATGTTTGTGTTGGAAAAGTGTATCTCTGTGGGTGCTTTGTAGTAAGGGCAGGTGAAAAGGATAAGGCCTTGCCAGTAGAGAGATAACAGAAGGTACTCACTCAGCCAATGTTGAAGGTAAAAGGAAGTGTGAGGGAATTCTGGGTAGCAGGAATAGTCTTGGGACAGACTATCTGGAAACAAACAAGAGGGGAGGGCAGAATAGCCCATTCTGAGAAGAATCTCAGAGGTTGCTGTAGCAACTCACTGGCTACCTGCTCACAGGCAGAAAGGGCAACATATTGATACATCACACAGGCACAGTGTGTGTATGTGGAACAAATGCCTGCAGCTGAACTTAAGGAGCTGACAAGCAGAAGGGGGGTCAGGCAGAAATGTGATTCTTGTTCCATGATAGCCACCATAGGAGAGGGCAGCTTCCAGAGCAGAGTCAGACTGAGTGAGTCAGGTCTCAGTTATAGCAAAGAGAAGCAGGGAGTGAGAGAGAAAGAAGTCATGCACAGTGAGGCACTTGTTAGAAAGGGAGCGAGCATTCCAAAGGGCACAGGATAAAGGGAGAGAGGAGGGAGGGTGGCAGGGGATGGGTATGAGGTTGGAGGGGATGACACCAGAGGGAGTAGAAGTTGCATTTGACAGGCAAGGACGAGAGCAAGTAGAAATAAAGCAGGGACCAGGATTGGGAGAGATATCCCCAGAAGCAAGGAGGAGAAGCATGGAAAGAAAGAGAATGTGTGAGGATGATTTGTAGGGGTGTGTTTTAGTGCAGGGTGTATAGCTGTGTGGTGTCAGGGGGCGCAGGCAAGAAAGAGTTCTTGTGAACTGAGAAGTGGTGAAGTAAGGAGAGATGGAGATATATGAATAGAGATGGAGACATGAGGCTGGTAGAAAGAAATGTGTATTTTGAAAAGAAACGAGGTCAGAGCAAATATAAATAGTAGCAGCAGTTTAGTGCTGAGATGTGTGGTCTGGGATAGAAAATGTCCACCTTTGCAGCGTAATTCACATCCAGGATTGAGGGCCCATAGGTGTTCTGTAGTCCCCTTGTTTCCCTCCTGTTGAACTCCCTGTTAAACTCGACCATGACACTTAAAACTGGGCCACTTTGAATCTTCGGCTATTTTCACAGCTAAGGGTGCTCTGTCTGCTCTTATATAGGCCTAATAAGTCACTTGACAGAATTTATTTCAGCCCAACCACCTTAATTAGCACATGTGAGGCATATTAACAAAAATGTTTTTTTCAACAGGGTCTTGTCATGCCTAAGTGTTAGTGTAAGTTAATTTAATTAAGACTAAACTAAAGACTACAACTAAACATACACATAGCACAGGATTGCTTGCAGACAGACAATTCAGATATGTTTTTTACCTGGGAAGAGAAGAAAAAAGATCATCAGTAATTCAATAATCCTCAAACTCCCTGTTAAACTTGACCATGCCACTTAGAACTGGGCCACTTTGAATCTTGGGCTGCTTTCATAGCTAATGATGCTCTGTCTGCTCTTATAAAGGCCTAATAAGTCACCTGACAGAATTTATTTCAGCTCAACCACCTTAATTAGCACATGTGAGGCCTATTAACACAGATGTTTTTTTTAAGTACAACAAAAACAAATACAGACCAGCGCCCACTATGATAATAAATGTCCACAGAGTCCAAGATAAAGTCCAATCTATCGTGATGTAAGATCAGGCTCCAATCAGTAAATCAAGACATGCAGAAAAACACAAAAAGAAAAATCATCATAGTGTGCATAGTAATTACAACTGACATAAAACAGTACTGACTGACAACAAACAACAGGAAACATGAAACACAGAAGCTGATGACATATAAAACTAATTTATTAAGAGGCGCATGCGCGACGTTGAGGAGCATGGCCGCTTAGCTCCTTAGCTCCGATACGTAATAAAGTAAACAAATAACTTTCAAACGCACAATTTCCCGCACAAAACATCACTGAACGGTGCCAAAGAGATCAGGATGTCCAAAAAACTGACCAAAACTCCCAAGAAGAAAGGATTACCGGAATATTTCGGCGGAGGAGGGAGAAGCAGCAGGGCGGCCTCCGCAATGGCGCCCACCTCCCGCACGGGATCCGAATCGGAGGAAGATGGGGAGGGAGATGCGAGAGAGGTGCAGGGGCTGTTGCCGGTCAGGCGCTGTGACTTTGAGCATCTCAATACAGACCTCAAGTCGCTCCTGCAGGCAGAGATCCATGAACTCCGCAAGGAGGTCGGGAGCCTGGGAACGAGGACAAATGAACTAGAAGGGCACGTGGATGCTAATGCTAAGGCAGCAAAAAAGAACACAAAAAAAACAACAGACCTCCAGCAACAGAAAGATGAGATCCGGGAGAGGCAAGAAGATGCGGAGAACTGCGACCGCCGGAACAATGTCCGCCTCAGAGGGGTCCCAGAGTCAGTAGGGGATTGTGAAGACTTTGTGGCACGATGGCTAGAGCACCTCTGCCCAGATAGCCCCAAAGAAAGGCTGCTCATGGACAGGTGCCACAGAGCACTCAGATCAAGACCCCTTCAGAACGAGCAGCCACGAGACATCATTGTCAGGCTGCATTATTATGGCACCCGTGAAACGGTGCTGCAAAAAGCCAGAAACGCTGCCGCCGTGGTGTTCGAGGGCGCCAAAATATTAGTCTTTCAAGACCTCTCACCTTCCACACTTACCAGACGGCGGAACCTCTGGCCCATTACCAAAGCACTGCGGTACAAGGCCATCAGATATAGGTGGACCTTCCCATTCGGACTACTGGTGGTCCGGAACGGGCGACCCATCTCTATGCGGGATCCAGCGGAAGGGGCCACGTTTCTTATAAAGCTGGGGATAGGGGGAAATCCTCCCGGCCTAGCAGCAGAGGAAGCAGCACCAGGGCCCTCGTGGACCACGGTGGGGAGCCCGGCCAAGGCAGGAGCAGATCAAGGCTGAAGCAAATAAGACTGATATTATATTCTAGTCGCTTGTGATGTTTGGGGAAGTTCCATTGTTATAATAACGTTTCAAGTTTCAAGTTCCACGTTGTTAAAGGGAGCCACAGTTATCAAGTTGATAGATACCAACCTGGGAATAAACACAAACCCACCTGCAATAGCCCTCATAGCACCGAGCCCTGGAGAACTGATCCACCAAGAAACAGAGATCCCTACGTTGAGGGAGGGGGAAACAAAAAAAACTTTTTCACTCACCTCGTGGGGAAGAATGGAGTCCAAGGCAAGATGGCGAAGGCAGCCTCTCCAGAGTGGCACGAAGACCCAGGAAGTGAAGCTTGGCGGGAAGAACTCCACGAGCGGGAAGACCTCAGGAAACTGCGTCCGCAGAGGTGAGCTGACGAATCCAAGATGGCGGCGGCCGGACACACGTCATCAGCCGGAACCGGAGGGGTGGCGGCCATCTTGGAGGAGGTGGAAGGTATCAGGGATGCCAGCGACGACGTCACCACACGGCGCCGGAAGGGACGACTGCACCTGAGAGCCGGGCAAGAGAGTATCCGGGGATGAGGAGACGCTAGAGCGGAGGCACACGGAGCCGGCGAAAACAGCGGCGGATGAAACGCAGGACTGGGGGAACACATGAAAGTTGAAGGGAATAGCAAGGGAGGTAGCATAGGAAGACTAAAGATAATAGTATGAGAAGAGAAAGGAAGGCATATGAAAGTAAGAAGGCAGGGGGTAAGTGTTTAGGAAACCGACTAGTGAGAGAGTATGAAAAAGGGGATGTAGAGAAGGTAAGAAGAGTATGGCAACACGGAGGTGGGTAAAGAGAGAAGGATTAGTATATGTAAGTAGACATGGAAAAGAGGCAGGGGGGAAGTTAGCAATGAGGGGTGGCACAAAGCAGGTTGAATAGAAGAAAGGGGGAAGTAAGTTGACAGAAGAAAGGAAGAAGTAGGTAGCGGGGTGGACAAGGGACAGGGGTGAAGTCTGAGAAGGGAGCGAGAGGCGAGACGCCATGGAAATGAAGGAACGAAAGATGGCAGGAAAAACGAAATGTAAGAGAAGTGACACAAAGGAGGTATAGCAGTAAAGGAACCCCGTAGGAGAGGGAAAGGGTGGTCTAATCAGTAGCAGCTGACAAGGGAGGTAAAAATACGCCAAAGAGGCAGAGATGAGAGCAGAGCTTTACGGAACAAAATCGGGACCAAGCTCAGGGGCATGCACCACAGGGCGCAATGGCATCCAGGTTGGAGCACTGATAGGTTAGAAAGTTATTGGTTTTAAGTAAATATAGGAGCGGGACCGGGGTGGGAGGGGGGAGGCCTGTTCCGGAAGACGCATGGGCCAACCGCCCGGGGATTGGGGAGGGCTCTTCCCAGGACACTGGCAAAGTTCCTTGGGTGAGGACGAGGGGCAGAGGGAACAAGAGGAACTGGAGGGGAGCGCATTCCTCTGCCACTGACTCAAGGGCAATGGACTCAGGACCGGGGTGCGAGCGCCGGGGTCCTGGGGACACTGTTTATTTGTTATATGTGTGGTTGTCTAGTTGTTTCCCACCCCCCCTCCTTTTGTGTTTTCCTGCCCCCCCTCCAGCACCCCCAGCCCCGCGGAGCGACAGAGGAGTGGGAGCAATCCTGTGGAAGGACAAATAGCACAAAAGAATGCTCGCAGACAGCATTCCAGCCGGACAACGAAGCAGCGCCGCCGGACAGCTCAGATGAGTAAAGAGATAGTTATGGTATCGCACAACGTTAAAGGTTTCAATAGCCCGCTTAAACAGAGACTGGCATTTAGAGATTATAATTGTAAAAAAGCTGATTTAATCTTCCTACAAGAAACGCACTTCTCAAAAACAAACCACCCAAAGTACCTAGATAAAAACTATAGAACATTTTATTTGGCCTCGGCCGCGGTTAAAAAAACGGGGAGTTGCCATCGTCGTACACAATCGACTAGCGCTAGAAGTAGACAAGACGTACACAGATAGAGATGGCAGATTTATTATTCTGACTGGCGCAATCCAGGGCCAAAACCTAACGTTAGCATCAATATATGCCCCATGCGAGCAAAGTCCATCATTCTTCACGCGGTTCTTTAATAAATTGCACAAAGTGGCGAAAGGCAATATTATCCTTGCGGGAGACCTTAATCGCGCGCTAGACCCCGACTTAGACAGATGTATGGGGACTAACACGGCCCACAGACAGGACGTACTAACAATACAACAAGGCCTCCAAGACTGTCAACTCGTAGATGTCTGGAGAGAACAGCACCCAGGCTCACGCAAATACACTTTCTTCTCCCATCCCCACAACATATACAGCAGGATAGATTATTTCCTAGTGTCGAATAGGGTGGTCTCGGTGGTCGGCCATTCGGAGATTTACTGCATCTCATGGTCGGACCATGCACCGATAGAGCTGAGGTGCACATTGAACACCTTAGACAGACCCGGAGCAAACTGGAAGCTTAACGAGCTCATGTTGAAATCCCCAGTAACTGAGGAGGAGATAGGAGCAAAGATTAAGGAATACTTTGAGGAAAATGAAGGGAGTGTTACGTCACACTCCACACTATGGGAGGCCCATAAGGCTACCCTTAGAGCAGGGGTGGGGAACCTTTTTTTCTGCCAAGGGCCATTTTGATATTTATAAAATCATTCGAGGGCCATACAAAATTATCAACTTAAAAATTAGCCTGTTATATTTGGTCAAACATTTAATTAACGCACCACTAATGTGATGACTGAAACTGCTTCTCTTTGGGTGACTGACTGACCCACTCACACACACACACACATATATACAGGCATACCCCGCATTAACGTACGCAATGGGACCGGAGCATGTATGTAAAGCGAAAATGTACTTAAAGTGAAGCACTACCTTTTTTCCACTTATTGATGCATGTACTGTACCTCAATCGTCATATACGTGCATAACTGATGTAAATAATGCATTTGTAACAGACTCTATAGTCTCCCCGCTTGCGCACAGCTTCGGTACAGGTAGGGAGCCGGTATCGCTGTTCAGGACATGCTGACTGGCGCATGCGTGAGCTGCCGTTTGCCTATTGGCGACGTACTTACTCGCAAGTGTACTTAAAGTGAGTGTCCTTAAAGCGGGGTATGCCTGTATATACACACACACACATATATATATACACACACACATACATATATATATACACACACACACACATATACACACACACACACATATACACACACACACATATACACACACAGACACACACACACACACACATATATACATACATTTAGCTAAGCCTGAGATTCTCTCCCATAAACAGGGAGGTGTGGCCAGACTGACTATTGATACAGTACAGCTCTTCCTACCTAAAGCATGCTGTCCCAGAAGGAAGTTCCTCAGCGTGTTTGCCGTCACTCCCTTCCTCTCCTCTCCTCCCCCTTCCTCTCCTCTCCTCCCCCTTCCTCTCCTCTCCTCCCCCTTCCTCTCCTCTCCTCCCCCTTCCTCCCCCCTCCAGCAGAGCCTGCAGTGGTTTGGGCTTCACCGGGTTGAGCTGACAGCCGAGCACTGCTCACTGTAAACCCCGCACTGGCTGTCCTCTGGTAGTGCGCAGGTCAGCACAGCGCGGGGGATGCTGGGTTGGCGCTTCCCCGCCCTCAGTCCTAAGTTGGGAAGTTGGGAAGAGGGGGGGAGTGGGCTCACAGGCAGCAGGCCGGACACCCTGCTTGCCCTGCGGGACCTCTGCTCTGCGCATGCTGAATCGCTGCCATTTTTTTTTTTAAATATAAAGGGCAGGGCCGCACGGGGGCTGGACCAAATCATTTTGCGGGCCTTATGCGGCCCGTGGGCCAGACGTTCCCCACCCCTGCCTTAGAGGGATCTTAATGAATTTGGCCGCTAGGGGGAAAAAAGAGAAAGAGAAAAAGATAATAGAGCTGCAGGAGAAGCTGGCACACCTCACTGCTCAGCATAAGGAAAATAAACACAGAGACACATGGAAGGAGTTGTCAGACACTAAAATTAAGCTTAATTTCGTGCTGTCCTCCCAGGCCGAGAAGGAGCTGACATGGTCTAAGCGCAGATTCTATGAGAAAGCCAACAAGCCAGATACCTTACTTGCCAATAAGCTCAGAAACAGGCTTCCAAATTATCGTATAGCATCAATTAGATCCCAGGGGGGGGACCTTACCTCCAATCCTAGACAAATTGCGGAAGTATTTAAGCAATACTACGCCTTGCTCTATGACGGAGACAAGGTCAGCTACACCCAAAAGACTACCGAACTGTTGAGGAAATTCCTAATAGAGGCAAAATTACCCACCTTGAGCAGGGGGGAAAGGGAAACGCTGCAGGGAGATTTTTCCCTAGAGGAGCTAACTGAGGTAATGAAATCCCTCAAGCCGGCCAAAGCCCCAGGACCAGACGGCTTCACTAATTTATATTATAAAAAATATAGCAAAATTTTGGCTCCTCACCTGCTGAAATTGTTTAATGGGATACTTGCAGGGGCATCCTTCCCGACGCAGATGTTCCAGGCGTCCATCTCACTGATCCACAAACCCGGAAAGGACCCAGCAGACTGTAAGAGCTACCGGCCTATATCCCAGATTAATTCAGACATCAAAATTTTCTCGAAACTTATAGCCAACAGGGTGGGCATCGTCCTTCCCGGATTGATACATCCGGATCAAGTAGGTTTCATAGGGGGTAGGCAAGCGGCAGACAATACCAGACGGATAATTGATTTGATCGATTTGGCTAAAAGGAAGAATATTCCGTCGATGGTATTAAGTCTGGATGCTGAAAAGGCCTTCGACAGGATCGACTTGCCCTATCTAAGAGAGACGCTGGGGGCGTTTGGATTTGGGAGACGCCTGCTTGATGCAATTTGGGCACTCTACAATGGGCCTATGGCGAGAGTGAGACATCAGGGATTCCCCTCTGAACTATTTAACATCCGCAGCGGGACGAGACAGGGATGCCCCCTGTCCCCCCTATTATTTGCCCTATGTATTGAACCCCTCGCAGCCCACATCAGATTGAGTCCAGATATTTCAGGAATAGCAGCGGGAGAGCAGCAGCATAAGGTGGCATTGTATGCTGACGATGTGATTTTAACGTTATCCAAACGCCTCACCTCCCTGCCCAATGTCTTTGAGATCTTGAGGAGATTCAATCAAATCTCGGGATTCAAAATTAATCAAACTAAATCTGAAGCCCTCAATATAAATTTACCAAAACCGGTAGAAAAACTGCTAGAATTAAACTTTAATTTTAAATGGCAACCCTCCGCGATAAAATATCTAGGGGTTTATATCACTAAAGATGATAAATTGTTGTACAAAGCCAACTTCCCTAAATTAATAAAGACTCTGAGAGAGGATCTTAGGGTTTGGGCGGGTTATGGCATCTCCTGGTTCGGAAGGATCAACAGTATAAAAATGAACCTACTACCTCGAATTTTATATCTGTTTCAAGCCCTCCCAATACCACTAGTTCAGGCTGACATCCTCTCGCTGCAGTCGCACATCACTCAATTTATTTGGAACAAAAAAAGCCCACGAATTGCAAAAAATATTTTGACAAGGCCAGTCACGAAAGGGGGACTATCGGTACCTGGCTTGTTGGCATACTACAAAGCGGCCCAGCTCTGCCAAATTATACAGTGGCACTCAGACCCAAAAAAGAGACGGTGGGTGGCACTGGAAAGGGAGTGTTGCGCTCCGGTGGAACTACACAACCTAATCTGGCTACCAAAAAAATGTAGGAACAAGATGGGGCTACCGCTCCAAGCCATAGTGAACTCGCTGGCGGTCTGGGAGTCCTCCAAATTCCGAAATAATCTGACTATCAAACACTCATTGATGACCCCCCTGGTAGGGAATCCGGATTTTGCTCCGGGGCTGCAGGGTTCTAAATTTGGGATCTGGACGCAGTCGGGATACCAACGACTGAAGGATCTGGAGGGTAGGAAATTTATAAAAACATTTGAGATGATAAAAGTAGAGAAAAAAATACCAAACACTGAATTCTTTAAATTCCTCAAGATCAGAGCATTTTACAATAAATCCCCAATCCGACCGGCACGGACCAATTTCGAAGAGCTGTGTTCTAGAGAAACGGACACACGGGGACTAACATCTAGGATGTACGGGGAAGTGATCTGTCTTGACACTGCTGACGATCCAAAACTCAAATACATGAGACAATGGGAGACAGACTTAGGGGAGACAACAGAGGACAAGGGCTGGGACCAAATCCTGCAAGCAGCAGCCAAAAGCTCAATATGCGCCACATTGAAGGCGAACGCATATAAAGTCCTAATGCGGTGGTACCATACCCCTCTAAAACTCTCTTAATTTGTCAGGGGTTATTCCCCGCTCTGTCCAAAACAGTGCTGGGAAGCGGCTGACCTGAAGCATATGCTGTGGTCCTGCCAGAACGTGGTCCCGATATGGGAATCTATTAGAGATTGGTTACAGCGGATTCTTAATTTAGAGATCCCCCTGGACCCGTGGCTGTTCCTACTGGGCAGACGGATCCAGGGTGTGCCCAAGGCGGCACACAAACTGATTGCACATTTTGCAACCGCCACGAGATGCGAGATCGCAGCATTGTGGAAACAAACAGAATTACCAGTTATACCCAAAATCCGGAACAGAATTTGGCACGTCTGCCAGATGGAGCACTAGTTGGGTTAACGACTCTGGCTCAAACGATCTAAAGGTATGGGCTCCCTGGCAAGCCTAAACAGACATCCCGGGGATAGACACACGCACAATCTTGCACTAATAGCTTCAGATGCGTTCTCCTTCAATCAAGCAGGCAAGACGAGGACATAGTATCGGATAGAGTAGACAAATTCCCACGGGCGTATAAGCGCAGCAGTGCATACCAGGTTCGGCAGAAATGCATGTGCTCCAAGGAAAAGCTCCAATTTTTGATGCAGTTACACTCGCCTCGCTACCCTCCCCCCGCCCCCTCCCCCCGTCTGACCGGTACGGTCGCCCTTATGTGTCTGGCCCGTGTCCAGTGTGTCGTGTATGTCTCTTGGAGTTAGTCAGTGTTGTTTGTCACGTCAGTCAAATAAGATTCTACAAATCAATCGGCCATTTGACCCATTACGTTATGTATTGGTATAAGACACTGGGAGGTGATGCAGTGTATGACTTGTAAAAACCAAATAAAAATGAAAGTTAAAAAAAAAAAAAACTAATTTATTAAGACAAGGAAGCCTGTTGTAACGGATCATCAGGGGTTAAAACCCAAAACCATACTTACAACAGGACCGGATAAAACACGCGTTGAACACCAGACAGTGGCAAATCCTCTAGATGAAAAAAGTCCTCTGCAGACACCTGCACAAGTGGGGGGCAGTCGCACACTCCTCCCGCTGGCCACAAGGATCTCAGCAATAGCAACGGCGTAGTAGCTTACAGGGACCACTCCTGCACAATCTGTGTGTGCCGAGAGGTGAAACACCGGGAGACGCACTTCCGACTTCCTCCAAGGCGCCTGACCTCTGACCCTTTTTACCTGGGAAGAGAAGAAAAAAGATCATCAGTAATTCAATAATCCTCAAACTCCCTGTTAAACTCGACCATGCCAATCTTGGGCTGCTTTCACAGCTAAGGATGCTCTGTCTGCTCCTATAAAGGCCTAATAAGTCACCTGACAGAATTTATTTCAGCCCAACCACCATAATTAGCACATGTGAGGCATATTAACACAAATTGTTATTTCAACAAGTTCTTTTCATGCCTAAGTGTTAGTGTAAGTTAATTTAATTAAGACCAAACTAAAGACTATAACTAAAAATACACATAGCACAGGATTGCTTGCAGACAGACAATTCAGATATGTTTTTTTACCTGGGAAGAGAAGAAAAAAGATCATCAGTAATTCAATAATCCTCAAACTCCCTGTTAAACTCGACCATGCCACTTAGAACTTAGAAATAAATGGGAATGTGCATGTGAGAGTGCTCCAATCGGCATATTGCAGTTTACTGAAAAAAAAAACCCTGAGATCTGAAATGATTTTAATTGTGATTTAATTGTGATTTTAATTATGTCGCAGCTTGCCATTTTCCAATACAGTTTCCAATACACTGAGAATAGTTTGCCAGGGGTAGATTTAAATGGAATTGCTATAGAAAACAAAGAAAAATAACAGTAACACCTTTGTCTTAAAGGAGCAATCCAAGCGCCTTTTTTGTTAACATGTATTCAAATTTGTTTTAACCCAGGATTCAAGCAGGGGGTCTCCGGAGCTGAAACCCATTAATTTCAGCTCTGGGGTTTCCCTGCTGCCGGAGATACTTAACTCCATAGTAGATGCCGGAGTACTGTAGTAGGTGCTGCTAGCGAGCTAACTAGGCTTTAAAGTTTAAAGCTACCGTGGCTCGTGGGCCAATAGGAAGTCGAACCTGATGATGTTATGGCTTCCTATTGGCCACAGGGCACAAGAGCTCTGAACAGTGGCCATTATATGATCTCTGGTAGCCAAGCTGAGCGGCTACAGGCACCTATTACAGAGGAAAGTATCTCAGGAAGCAGGGTTCCCGGAGCTGAAACTAATGGGGGTTAGCTCCAGAGACCCCAGGCTTCAATCCTGGGTAAAAAAAAAGTTTAAAAATGAGGAAAAATATACCAATGTGATAATTAAAAGAGGTAACTTTCAAAACCAATATGAAGAGTCAGAGAGAGAATAAAAAAAAAGTAGATAGGGAACGTAATCAGATCTGCAAAGATAAAAATAGCGCATAGTGTAAGGCAGCGGTGCGCAAACTGGGGGGCAAGGCGGTGGCAGAGGCTCTGCGCTCTTCCCCCAAGGCATTTAAATGAATGCTGGGGGATCACGTGAGGCTTCTGCAACTTCACTTACCTTCTCTTCGGCGACGCATCGCCATGGCAATGCGATGTAAAATGACGCCACGGGGTAATTTGACGCCGGGAGCCGGAGCGGAGGTAAGGGAGCGGGGCGGGAGAAGGGAGGGAATCAGGAGGTTGGGCGCGAGCAGGAAAGATTGCGCAGCGCTGGTGTAAGGGATGGAGACAAAACATTGTTTAGATATATAACTAAGAATTCGATGGTTGAAAAGAGACCAGGAATAGTTTCCCAACACTGATGCTTTTGTTTAACTAATCTCCACTGGGAGAAATGACCTCAGGATATTGCAAGGAGGCAAATGTGGTCCCAATTCACAGGGGAGAGAAGAAACATGAGGTTGGCACTTACAGTATAGACCAGTTAGCTTGATTTCTGTAGCAGGGAAATAATTGTAAACAATGCTGGAAAAAAAATGATTCATTATCTTGTATTCAACAGCTTGGAGGTTCCAAAATAACCTGGCATTATTAATAGGGTGACCAGATTTTGAAAATGAAAAACCGGGACACACAATTATATTATTATTATTTTTTTTTTTTTTTTACATTAACAGTTTATTTATTGTATTACACTTATACTTTACTACCATTAGTCCTTGTTACATGTGTGTGTGTCGGATGACCTCACTAAATCGAACAAAAAAAAAAGCCAGATGTGAATGACTTCTGAACCCCTTAACCAGTGTCTGGACGCCCCCTCTTCACAATTTCTAAAGCAGCAATCCCACCTGGGATCTTACCTGATCCGCAGTCCCTCAAGTTACTATACTGTAGGGGAGGTGTTCCCTACCTGTCTTCCGATGTCTCCTGTGTGAAACATGAGTCAGATCTGGAAGAAAGCAGTATAGGTTATTTTGGTGTAGGTATACGGCAGTTAAGATAATACAGAGAGAGTGGGTGACAGACTGAGTGAGTGAGACAGAGACAGACACAGAGAGACAGTGAGAGAGAGAGAGACAGTGTGTGAGAGAGAGAGAGAGAGACAGTGAGAGACACAGAGGGAGAGAGAGACACAGAGAGAGAGACAGTGAGAGAGACACAGAGAGAGAGAGAGAGACAGTGAGAGAGACAGAGAGAAAGAGACAGTGAGAGACAGAGAGAGAGAGTGAGACAGTGAGAGAAAGAGAGACAGTGACAGAGACAGAGAGAGACAGGAGGACAGAGAGACAGGAGGACAGAGAGACAGGAGGACAGAGACACAGGAGGACAGAACAGAGAGACAGAGAGACAGACAGAGAGACAGACAGTTAGTCAGACAGAGAGACAGAGGAACAAACAGATGACAGATGAGAGACAGATGACAGATGAGAGAGACCGAGAGATACCGAGAGAGACCGAGAGAGACAGGGAGAGAGAGAGAGACAGAGAGAGAGAGGGAGACACAGAGAATGCCTGACACTTTGGGAGACTGCCTGACACTTGGGTGGGTGGGTGGTTAGACTGCCTGACACTTACACTTTGGATACTGCCCGACACTTTGGTTTGGGTGGGGTGGGAGACTGCCTGACACTTTGGGAAAATCACTGCCTGACACTTGGTTAGACTGCCTGACACTGGTGGTGTTAAGCCTGACACTTGGAGACTGACTGACATCTTGGGTTTGACTGCCTGACACTTGGTGGGTTGACTCCTGACCACTTGGGTAGACTGCCTGACACTTGGGTGGGTGGGAGACTGCCTGGACACTTGGGGTGGGGGGTTGGGCAGACTGCCTGACACTTGGGTGGTGGTTGTGTGGAGACTGCTACTGACACTTGGGTGGTGGGTGGACGGGTGTTGGTTACACTTGGTGTGTGGGTGGGTGGGAACTGCCTGACACTGGGTGGGTGGGTGTTAGACTGCCTGACACTTGGGTGGGTGGTTGGGAGACTGCTCATGATCACTTGGGATAAGCTGCCGACACTTTTGGGAGACTGCCTGACCTTGGGTTATAGACTGCCTGACACTCTTAACTGCCTGACACTTGGGTGGGTGGGAACTGCCTGACACTTGGGTGGTGGGTGGGAGACGCCTGTGTAAGGAATCACACCTCAGTTTACTGCTATCCTTGCCTCACAGACCTGTGCAGTCCGGAACACTCCCCTGGATCATACTGCAGCTTTGCAGCATCATGCAACCTAGCCTTGTACTCACTCTTGGAGCAGTGGCCTTCACACCCTCCTCTGGGGATTGGCCCGCTGCCTTTAAGGTACTGCTCCTCCCAATCCTTCTCTGCCGAGCATAAACCTTCCTGGTTTTCACAAGGTGTCTGCACACAAGCCCTATGGCTTGGCTCTGTTGTTTTCTATCTCTCTAGTTACCTAATTCCCCTAGTTCACTGCAGAGTTCTGTTCCTGTCTCCTGTTCTGAAGCGGAGTACTCTCCTTGTGACTTCAGCTCCCTGTTTCCTGTAGAACGGCTGCGAGTCTCACACAGCGGTCAGTTCTGTCTCCTGTGCTGAAGCGGAGTAACTCTCCTTGTTGACTTCAGCTCTTTGTTTCCTGAGAACCGGTGCTAGTGTCACGGCACGGTCTGTTCCCTGTCCCTGTGCTGAAGCGGAGGTTTCCTCGCTGTTGTCTTCAGCTCCCTGGTTCCTGGGGCCTGCTGCTCATCTCTCTTGCTGAGGCCGTGTCCTGGTTCCTGCGCTGAGGCGGAGGATTCTCCAGCCACCGCCAGGACTCTTGCGCTGAAGCACTGATCTACCACTCGCCTGGCGGTGTGCCCACTCCGGTCTACCTATCACTTCCTGAACCAGTACCATGGGCCATGGTCACCGCACGCGCAGGTCCCCACTCAACGATCCCTAGCTGAAGCGGGGACTCCTACTACCTGTTGCCAATTCCTGCTTGAACAATGTTTACCCTGATATCTCCAGTCCTGACCCTGGCTTGTCCCTGACGATGCTGCCTTCCCAGTCCTGACCCTGCTACTACGACTACGAACTGCGCAACTCGGATCAGCCTGCGCGTCTAAGGTCGGGCTTTTTTACAACCCTACTCAGCCCACACTGCAGCCATCCGACCCAGGTTTTGTGGCGAGCACAACCGTGACAGTATGCTCGGCCCCACAACTAAGACCCCCTTTGGTGAGGGTTCCTGTGATTAAGTTTCGTCTGTGAAATCCTGTCCCGCTCAGACCAGTCCAGTATCTATGCGAAACTACTGACTCGGATGGAAATCCGTTATGTTAGCAGGTTTCCCCTTTGCAACGCCAGATAGTTTTAGTAGGCATAACTGATCTCAGTAAGCTACTGCCTCAGACTTAAAACAGTCTCTGGCTGGCCGCTTGTGGTTTACTCCCCTGGTTTCCCTTTAACCTGGGAGTAATGGGAATCCTATCAAACTTGCCAACGCCCGAAATGCACTCTATGCCTTGGCCTATCATTGGACATTCACCTAGTCAACAGGACCCTCTCGTTCATGTTTGGCTCATCACAAAACACACTCTGTGTACTTTCCTTGACTTGGGACATTTGCATAAAGGAACAGGACCCTCTCCTCGCCAGCTACGCTGCTGCTGGCAGTCCCCCTGTGCTGCCAGTTCCTTTCCGCTAAACCTGGGGACGATCTCCCTCACCAGGAAATGACCAAACTGACCCACTATCACTGGCCCCCCTAACTAAGATGCTGCCACGTGTGCCTAAGGCCCTGTTGATATCCCCGGTGGCGTACTAGAGCCACCAAGTGTGATAATTCGTACATCTTAACGCGCCCTGTGCTGAAGTGCAAGGCGGAAGGAGGAGAGGAAGGAAGAATGGAAAGGGGGGAGAAAAAAAAAATCCATGAATGAGGTGTGTGCGCCCTTGGAAAGAGTTACGACATACAAATATTTCTCATTCTTGGACAATACTACAACCGTAGCACGAAGACTGATTCTAACAATAAGAAGAAACTCATGGGCTTCTCTGCTGGGGAGATTCAATACACTCCAGCGCGACATCAAGTGAGACACTGGAACAAGGGACTTATAATCACCTTAAGTTGTGCTCTCTTCTCTGTTATCCACTCGAGCCAACAATGTACCCGTGTTTGCCCGCGACTTCTCTAACGTAAGCTATATATCTGCCCTATATCCTACCCGACTAGGTGTGGCGTATCGCTCACATGCGATCTAAGACCCACCGGCAATACAGGGCAGGTCCCGCAGGCATGCAAATTCCCTTACAGAGACAAATAAGGGGTCGCGGTCTGACACATTCCCACGTTCTAAGCTT
Organism: Ascaphus truei; assembly: GCA_036426205.1. NCBI lineage: Eukaryota > Metazoa > Chordata > Amphibia > Anura > Ascaphidae > Ascaphus > Ascaphus truei. The sequence continues at coordinate 30,080 of WSYH01007719.1, forward strand.
TCATGAAGATTTCTAAGTAAGACTACTTATAAATTGGGCGCCAGGTAATATCGCGGCTCACGTGGCGCAAGCTGCCGCTCTGGGGGCACGCGCCTATGGAGCACAGGCCTGATAGTAATCGGGGTCTCCCTGTCTTGCGGACCAGCCAAGTCACGTCCTACTCTCAGCAGCGAAATCGCCTTGCGCTGCGTGCCTGCATGTGGGGGGGACGATGGAATACGTCCCCTCCTATTTTATTACGTCTACGCAGGAGTTAACATATCTCGGGGCATTAGACCCTGGTACAAGTTTCTTGCATGCACAGGGGGACTTTCCAGCTTAATGCCATACCATTCGAGCCGTCGAGGAGAATCTGGTCCGCCGAAGGTGCGGACCGGCAGAGGATTTATCCTTCAACTATGGACGTAATCAGGCCCGCAACGTTGGCTAGAGAGTACAAACTTATAAATGGGGGGGGGGGGAGATTTAGCATATCTCATATCGAAAAAAGCCGAGCTCCCTACCGTTGCACTGGCTCACTTTTCCAGCAATGGCGCGGTGACAACGCCGCTCTAAACTTCAGGCGAAAGTTCTATAGGGTGCCAGTGCGACAATGTAAATTCAGGTAGTGGGCCCGCAGTGTTTGCACACTACTATGAAGTGAATGTCTGAGAGGAGCGACAGAGTTCCCAGTGACCCAAGGGTGATACAAGGGGAGGAAAAAACAAGCGGACAGAAGACATGGGGGGGGAAGGAAGGAGGAAGAAGCAGGTCCTATAGACTTATACCCATGTATACGTGTCATCCGAGCAGATGTGCAAATAAGAGTGCCTACATTCATGCGCATACTTACAGACAAGCAGTCGTGTGAAGCTCATGCAGTCCGAGTTATCATCTAGTTTCCCAGACACTCCTATCAATACCCACTTCGAGACGACTACGATACAGTTATGATTCCTACTCGGGCACTTGCTAGAACTCTGTCTCTTGCAGGTCTCTGGACACCGGTTCATCAAATGTCTAGTAGTCGTTAAAAGCATATCAGTGTCATTATGCTCCCTCCTAGCGGGAATCTTACCATACGTCCTTCACCACTCTGTGCTGCGCTACGTGAGTCATGTGTGTGCTAGTCCAGAGCATATCTGCTGTTCTATCTCAACATGGAGCGTGCCACATGCGTTTGTTCCTCATGTGCTAGCTAGACAGGCCTGCCACAAACACGTGGGTCGTCGCTATCCGCGTGCGTCTGAAGGTTTAGTGCGATCTGTTAGCAAGGAGCACTTCATACTCGAGACGTTAAAAACCTATACACTTCAATTCAGTATGTTTCCTCCTATAGAGAGTCCTGCTTTTGTTATACCCCTGATTTCTCTGCCTATGCAACCCCTCCAGGGATCAGCAGTATCTGTTACTCCCGTTAAAGTAGCAGTCCCCTTATACCACCCTGTCTATATTTCTTATTCCTGGTGTTAAATCTGAGCTATTTTAGTTTTCCGGCACCTGCTAACCTCCAGTCGCGCACAAGCACTGACGTCTAACAAAAATAATGCCCCAGAACAACGACGTGTATTGGGGGGGAAGGGTTTACTCGGGGATACACAGAAAGGGAGAAGAAGAAGCATGGAATGAGAAGAGCCTCCTTTCGCATTAAAGGGTATTTGTTCACAGCATGGATCCAGCGAAACCTATAACCTCGTGGTACATTGATTGCAATAGAAGTTACTATCATTATATAAACATTAATTTTTCTCACTAGTCAGCAACTAGACACCCTCACTACTGGCTAGAGTCCTGTTATCGGAGAATGATGTTTTGGCACTAAGTAAACACCCCTAGTCAGGGGTTATTATTTCAGTGTCAGTCTAAGATACCCCTTTGTTAGGGCCCCCGATGGGGGGGGAAAAG